>JAVJIF010010705.1:0-164913 GCA_038442645.1 Agave tequilana
GGGAAGATTAATAATGAATGGAAGAAGCTAGATATCTCTAATCCAGATTTGAATAGTAGTGAATCATCTTCAGTTTAAATCAATTCATATCTTACCTGAAGCGATTTGAATATTTTTTTGATCTTATTAAGTTGTTGCAACTATAAGAGATGTAGTTAAGATCCTAATATAATTATTATAGTTATAGGAGATGTAGTTAAGATCTTAACAAACAGCTGTAACAAACTCTAACTATAAATGGGGGAGGCAATCTTAAGCTAAAGGTGTCTCTTATATTGTCCAAAGCCTGAGTAAAAGCTTGTTACTGTAGCTACGGAGCTTGGAGAGCATTTCTATTAAAGTTAAGTATCAATAAGTTTATCTTTTTTATAATGCTTTCTTCTTCTTCTTCTTCATTCTTTTTTATTTTTGATTTACTTATATGATGTGTAATTAATCTGATATCTAGGGTAGGATGAAACTAGTTAAAGAATGCTCAAGTGTTTGTGACTCATCTCTCATGTTGTGCTTATTGTCATAATTTTGTTAAGTTAAGCAACATCTAACAATCATCATTAAATCATATAAGATCTTTGATAAATTAAAAGTGAGAAGTATCACTCTAGGTTTATGTTTAAAAAAATGATTTAAAGTTGTTGAAATTTTGTTTAATTTAGCTTAATCATTTTTAAAATTCAGTATCTCGTTTGCCTACACCGCTCATGAGTTGATAGGTTATGATGATCACATATAAACTAACTTTTTTGCAAGAAAAGATCTTAATATTTGCATATCTTCTCTTTTGATTTGTAGACATTTTGTTGTGGTGTAAATTGTGATATTTTAAGAGAGAGTGAACTAATTACTAGTTTCTTTATGCTTGGATTTTCCCCTAAATTATTTTAATATTGAAAATTTCTTAAATAAGTGATAATCAATTATCTTTCAACTTTATTTCTTATTTGCCTGGATAATTCTAAGTCACAAAAAATAGCTCTTCCTTGTGGATTGACCTGTATTTGCCCATATTTTACCGTGCATCATGCACTTGCGATTTAACTTAATTTTTTACAATCACTTTGCTCCCACGATTAGGAGTAATTGAAGAACAATGTGCAACCCAAGGGATGAATAAGGTTGGGAATGAATTTAATCAATTTATACTCAATTTTGATTGGCTGAAATAACAATGCAATAACAATACAAGTATATCAATAACAATGCAATAGCTATAAGCAAGTAAAAGAGAGAGGAGCGTGAGAGAGATAAAGTAATGGAGAGTCGACACGCGATTTATAGTGGTTCGGCCACCAACCGGCCTACTCACTACCTAGAGACCTTTTCTGTAGATTTCAACCCAATCTTCCATTGGTTACTTTCTTTTTTGGCAGAGGCAGGGACCTTTATAACCAACTTTATTTTCGGACAGAAGCCTAGACTTTTACAATTACTTCATTTTTGAACTTTCTTTGCGGGTAGAATCTTAGATCTTACACCAACCCACTTCCTAAGTGGTTAAAATTTTCTCACAATAAGACACTATAAAATGGTTTGTTCTCTAACAATGAGAACCACTTAAGCACAATTACAAAGAAAGATTACAACTTTGAGGATCTACTAACAAGAATAATCAAGATAAAATTTAACTTGACATTATATATCTAAATGAATGAATGAAAAAAATGAAGACTTTAGATATAGAATTTTTGAATGCTTTGAGAAGATTGAAAGAAAAGAATAGAAAGTGAAACAATTTCTTAATCAAGAAGCTTGAAAGCACAAGATATCACTCTTTAAATGTTTAAAAGAATAGGAAAATAAGCTCTAGAAATGTTTACTCCAACTCTCTATAATGTGAAAGTTTAGAATTGTAGAGTTATTGGTTTTTAAAAAGAGTAGAGCAAACGAATATTTATTGGTAGGAGAAGATAAGATCAGGTGAAAACAAGTTCAGTCAAAAAATTCAAGTTCAAATCTTCTCACATTTCAAATATGTGGACTACCGTTGACCGCTAGAAAGCTCTAATCGATCCGTTTTTCATATGAGTTAAAACTAATTTTAAAGCAGTTGACGATGGTCGACCCAAGGGTCGGTCCGTTTACACAAAAAATGCAGCAGTTAAAAGAAAATTGTACCGTTGATTTGATTGGGATTTGACCAAATAAAGAATTGAAAAGCATTTCAAAAATTTCAACTTTTTCAAATTTTACGAAAACCAGTGAACCCAGCGGTTGATCGCAGAAAAATCAAAACTAGATTTCTGCAGTTGGTTTGGTCGATTTGGCAATCGATCCGAGCCCAACAGAGACTTGGGGTCATTCATTGGGATTAGGGAATGAAGCGGCAGGCATTTTGGCGGTCGATCCGAGTCCAATCCGAGAGCATTGAGTTTTGGAGGACGAAGCGGCGAATGAAGTGGCGATCCTACGTGCAGATCTTAGACCACTCTGCCTGCTTTGGGTCGATAGTAAAGAGTGAGCGGTCATTCTATTTATACTGCTTCTATTGCCATGTATTACAATGCACAGATGGGTCAACTCATATGTTTCAGTGGTCGATCCAAAAACCGCAATCTCACAAAACATGCCTTAAATGATTTTGAAAAAAATATGAAATAATTTGTATAAATTTCACTAGGTATAATCAAAGTAAAAAACCCAAAATGATATTTTAAATTTAGTTTAAAGTTTTTGGACATTTTAACAAAACTTGAAGCAAATCATACTTGAATTCAAATTGAAATATACATTCAAAAATATGAATATGCATTCTAATGCCACAATAAATTCTCTTAGTTATTCCTACCTTATATATTAATCTGAAATAGATATAGCAATTGATTTGACTTGATATATTGAGCAGCCTGAGCTAGATATTTGCCACCGCCTCCTTTATATGATTTTGTAATTTGAGCTTTGATCCATCCAACCTCCATCTAAATGTGCTTTGACCTAAATCAAAATACAAGAAGACTAGAATAGGAGTTGTTTGTTCATAAGTACTTAATGAGTGATCATCATCAAATTGAAATACAATAAGGCTATCAGTAATGAATTTTATGATCAAATTTTTAAACCCAGGAGGTTTTGTAGGTGGGGAGGAAGATGAAATGACAATTGAATATTATAAGAAAAAGCCACAAATTAACAACTAAAACAAAAGGATTCATATTTGCCAACTTTTCCATACCTGCCTCAACATAGCCAAATTTTCATCCTCAACATACATAGAAGAGTTTTCCTCCAATTAAATTGTAAATTTTGGTCTTGTAAGTTGGCAAAAACTGCCAAATATTTAATTTTAATTCATGACTTATGTTTACTTTTATTTCATAGTTGAGAATAATATGGTTATCTTTACTATTATAATCACAAATTTTTATTGAAATTCTAATTTGACTGTGACTCATGTTATTTTCACGTTCAAATCAAATCTATCCATCAATTTACAAACTATTAACAAATCTTGAAATCTAATCATGCATCTACATCCACATCTCAAAAAGAAAATTTTAGACTAAAAATAACATTTATTAGATAGAAAAATCAACAAATGTATCTCTCTTCATTATTCCTAAAATTTCTCATAGTCATTAATCTCTCTCTCTCTCTCTCTCTCTCTCTCTCTCTCTCTCTCTCATTCATATGTCAAAATAATTGCCAAATTAAAAATGTTACAGTACCCAAATCTAGCCACCACATCTGCATTCCTATCTCAAAAAGAGTTGAAATAATAAAAAAACAACATTATTAGGGATCCATATTTTAGAAAAGAATTTTGAAATTAAGAAAGAATATTTATTAAAGAGAAAAAGATATGATACTTATAAAAAAAAAAAGAAGATTGAAGGGTTTTTTTTTCCGTTTAAGATTAGAATTCTCTAAAATTGGAGCAAAAGGCTTATAAAGAAAGTAAAAAAAAAATTTAATAATTTTTTTTAACAATTCTACTTTGTTGCCTGTGCATAGCACGTGCCCAAAATCTAGTTCGGAGTATATTGCAAGCTGTGCTCTTTTCCATAGTGACACGCAACATGGAGATCAAACCAAGAGTTATTTAGTTTCTTATGATATATTTTTTGCAATGAGACATGTTGCATGTGTAACCCTAATATTCTCACTGAAATAATTTTTTTTCAAACATTTTCATTTTAACAATCATTTTTTGGTGGAAATTCCAAGTCCCACTTTGATTCTTAATTAAGATGTTGGGAAAGATTTTCTCGTGATGTTTTCCCAAATGGATGGTCTCAACTCATAACAACAAACAATTTGCTTTCTTTGGTTATCCAAAAAACAGTGATGATGTTTGTTTTGCATCACAACAAGAGAGAGAACAACTAGACCAACACAACATGTGAGAAACTGGGGCAAAAGCTCTATAACATCATCCTAGCTCTCTCAAAACAATGAGGCTGCTTTGTTCCTCCCTTTGGCTCCTGTTGTTTCTCTGTTATCACAAATTCATTGTGAATAATACTGCATTCTCTACAAATTTTGCTTTTACATGTTGCTTCCCTTGTATTTGCTTCTTTTGATCTTTATTTGTTCCACCCTCTCTCGTGCCGTGAATGTACCAAACAATACGACTTCTTCGTGTTGGTGCTAAACTGTATTTTCCTTAATTTTCTGATTAGTAAACTGAAAACATAAACTTGCAAAATTCTACTGCAATGAATTTTATATGAATAAAAGAAAAAACAACTGAAAGAAATCTGGGCGACACGCTGCATCGGAGCATGAATCGTGAACTAAATTTCGTTGGGGCGTTCCCTACTGAGCGATGCACTGCATCGGAGCCCGGTGCAGTGAAAAGTGGACAAGGTTGCTATGTTGTCGTCCAGAAATGATGCGCCATATCGGCGCCCGGATGTGGTGTCAAATGAGTAAGAGTTCCCATATTTTTATGAGCGGGTGAGGGTAAAAAGTTAGCACATGAATATAGATTAGGTTAGCATCATGCAATATAGGTTCTCTTACAGGCAAATTAGCAGAGTCAGTTGATGTTATGGTTAGACGGAATGTTAGTATTTTGTGTGTGCATGAAACTAAATGGGTAGGTGAAAAAGCTAAAATTATAGAGCTTTGGGGTTATAAACTTTAGTATACTAGTGGAGATAGAAATTGTAATGATGTGGGTGTGATCATAGATAAATAATTGCTTGAGAATGTAGTGGATTTTAGGAGAAATTTTAGTAGGATTTTACTAGTTAAATTTATTTTAGATAAGAAAATTTTTAATGTTATTAGTGTCTATGCACCACAAGTAGGACTTGATGAGTCTAGTAAGTGTCAATTTGAGAGGATTTAGATGAAATAGTGCAAGACATACCCATTAGAGAAAAGATTTTCATAGGCAATGACCTCAATGGGCATGTAGGAACTAGTCGTGATGAGTTCGATAGTGTACATGGAGGATTTGATTTTGGAGAAAGAAATGAACTAGGTAATTTGATTCTAGATTTTGCTTTGTCCTATGATTTAATTTTAGCGAATACTTGATTTAGAAGATAAAGTCTCACTTGATCACTTTTAGAAGTGGATTAAGTGCGAGCCAAATAGATTTCTTTTTAACTAAGAAAGTGGATAGATGTTATCGTATCGATTGTAAGGTAGTATCGCGTGAGAGCGTGGTAACCCAATATAAACTCTTAATTTTAGATATCCATATTAGAAGAAAATTTAGAAAGATTAAATGTAAGTTAAATCCTATGATTAAGCGGTGGCGGCTAAAAAAAGTAACCAAGGAATTTTTGTTGATCGAGTAGTATATGAAGCAGATTGAAAAGCTCAAGATGATCTCAATACAACATAGAATAAAATTGCTAGCTGCATTAAAAGAGTAGCTAAAAATATACTTGGTGAGTCATATGGTGGTGCTCCACCATGTAAGGATACATCATGGTGGAATAAAGAGGGAAAAGTTGCCATTAAGATCAAATGAAACTCTTACAGAGATTTGAAAAAATTGTAATAGAGTGAATTTTGAGAGGTATAAGCTAGTCAAGAAAGAGGCTAAGAAGCTGTTCAGAATGCAAGAGTTAAAGTGTACAAAGAAGTATATGAGAAGTTGGACACAAAAAAGGTTGAAAAGGTATATAAAGAATTGCTCGAATAAGGAAGAGAAAGAGACTAGAGACTTATGTGCTGTGAGGTGTGTCAAAGATGAGGATCAGAAGTTTTAGTTCGAGATGAAGAAATTAAAGAAGAGAGATTATTTTGATATATTATTTAATGGTAGTTCTACTCAAGAATTGGATGACCTTACCATTCAGTACCAAGATATAAACTGTAATTATATGCATAGAATTAGCGAATCTGAATTAAAGAGGCCTTAAGAAGATGAAGTTAAGGAAAGTTGTTGGCCCGGATGAAATTCCTATTGAGATATGGAGATGCTTAGGAGAGGTGGGCGTGAGATGGCTGACAAACCTCTTTAATAAGATCTGGTTAATTAAAAAGATGACAAACAAGTGGAGAAAGAGTATCCTAGTACCTTTCTATAAGAATAAGGGTGATATCCAGAGTTGTTCAAACTATTGTGGAATAAAACTTATGTGTCACACCATGTTTTGAGAAAGGGTAATTGAATACAGATTAAGGCATAATGTTAAAATATCATAGAACCAGTTTGGATTCATACCGGGTGATCGACGACAGAGGCTATTCATTTGCTTTGTCAACTTATAGAGCGATTTCGAGAGAGGAAGAGAAATTTACATATGGTCTTTATTGATTAGAAAAAGCTTATGATAAAGTGCCAAGAGAAGTATTATGGTGAACATAGATAAAAAAGAGAGTCCTCATAAAAAGAGAGTCCCCATCAAATATATTGACATAATCAGAGACATGTATGATGGAGTAGTGGCAAATGTCAGAACTTGTTGAGGCATAACAAGTGATTTTTCTATCACTATTGGATTGCATAAAGGATCTGCATTGAGTCCATTCTTATTTGTCATAGTAATGGATGAGCTTACTAGAGCTATTCAGGATGAGATACCGTGGTGTATGCTATTTGCTGATGATATTATTTTAGTCGATGAAATGAGAGTTGGGGTAAATGCAAAATTGGAGTTATGGAGGCAAACTCTAGAATCTCGAGGTTTTAGATTAAGTAGGACCAAAACAGAGTATATGGAATGAAAATTTAGTAAATAGGTAATCCAAAATTATAGTATTGTGATACTAGATGATCAAAAATATCGATGAGCAGTCATTTTAAGTACTTGGATTCTATTATCCAAAAGGATTAGGAGATCAATAGTGATGTCAACCATATGATCTAAGCCGGCTGGTTGAAATGGAGAAGCGCAACAGGAGTTTTATGTGATCGTAATATTCCGTTATGGCTGAAGGGAAGTTATATCGGTTGCTATTGGGCCAGCTTTGTTATATGACACAGAATGTTGGGCTATAAAGAGATATCATGCTCAGAATAAGAGTGTAGCAGAGATGCGCATGCTTCGTTGGATGTGTGGTAACATGAGGAGAGATAAGGTGAGAAATGAGGATATTAGTACTAAAATAGGTATAGCCTTTATAGAAGAGAAGATGAGAGAAAACCGCCTACGATGGTTTGGTCATGTGCGATGTAACTTACAGATGCGCCCCCTCAGTCAAGCGAGTAGAGCATATCAAATTAGGTCAAGTTAAAAGAGCCCAGGGAGATCGAAGAAAACATGGATGGAGGTAATACGACAAGATATAGAGGCTAAAGGTCTTAGTGAAGGCATATTGCTCGATAGTAATGAGTGGAGAAAGCTGATCCATGTACCCGATCCAACGTAATTCTCTTTTGGTTCATGTAGCCTACCCCAAATTCTTGGGACAAATGGCTTAGTTGCTGTTGTTGAACAGAAAGAAATCTAGGCTGTGGGGAGCAGTCGTGAAAATACTTTCATAGGAAACTTTTTTTGGCCTTCTAGGAACGTTTGAGCATGCAGTATACCGTATACCAATTTTTTTTTAAAAAAATGTTTAATCACATAATTTTTCATTAAAATATTCGATCCAAAGTTTTGAAAATTTTCTTTTTGCTAAGAGTAGGCATGAATTTCTCACACTCATTTTTTAAGTAAATCAATTCTTTTATAATAGAAATTTGATAGTAAAATATTCTTTAGAAAAAAAGTTAAGTTGGATAATGAGACAAACATGATTGCAATGGTGATTCTTCTCAAAAAGGATTCCATTGTATCTAGAATGGAAGAATATGGCTTTCAAGCCTAATGTTTTTCCAGAAAAACAAAAAGAACATAAAAATTAAATACAAAATTTCCAAAAAATTTGAACAAAACTTTTGTTTTGACTAAGTAATTAAATTAACATGAGCAAGATTTGGATGAGCCTCCTTGTTCTCAAACAAGAGTGCAGAGTCTTGACACAAAGCTCAATGAAAAGGAGGTCAGTACCTTACCTACATTGTTTTTATACTTATATTTTCTATCCTCATCATCTTGATGTTTTGATTTAAACTAAACTTATAATCATTTTCATCTTTACATGTGTTTTAACAAAAAAGCTGCACCCCCCCCCCCCCCCCCCCCCCAAAACATCAGAGATAAAATCAAGGATCAAGGTTCCACTGTTCTGTATTTTGATTGCAAATGAAATGTGGAAACTAGAATAATTATGAATTTAACAATAAAATTAAAAGTAAAAGATATATCAGCTTAAATTTTAGAACTGAAGTGATTCTTTGTTCTTATTTAAGGTTATCTTGCCCTTGAAAAGGTCCATGTGTCTCCCTAATAAAAAGTCAAAAATTATGCAAAGCCTCTTCTTTTTTTTAACATTTTATTTTGCACATTTTGGTGGATTCTGACTGTGAGGCCACTATCTTCTTGATTGAGCAAAAGAGAAATACATATATAAATATATAGATTAGATGCTCAGTGAAGTACTAAATTGAGGACCAATCTTGTACCAATATTTAAATGCATGTGCACTTAAAACAGAAATATATAATCTTTTTGCAAATTTTAAGAAATGTATGAGATATTTTACACAACCCTTTTTTTTTTTATCTTTAAACATTAATTTCTGTACAAATTCCCAAAATTTACTTCACAATTATTATCATAATGAGTTGTCAAAAAGGGCTTCATTGCCTCCATTAGTCTTAATCCAGGGTCTGATTGCAGATATTAATGGACTTTCTGTGAATTCATCTTGTTCCAAGAGGATGCAAGCTATCTATTTATATTTTATATCAGGCTAAATTTTTCTAAACCATGAACTGTTATGATTTTCCCAAAAACTGTCATGAATCACCAAATTCCAAACAACTTCAATAAAGAAATCCCAATAATCATCTTTGTGAAATCTGTTTCATGATCTTGGTCCCATTTAAAAAAGAAAAAAAAAAGAATGCAGCATCACCAGTCAAATGGAGCAGGTTCCAGTTATACTTGTAGGCCTCACATGATCATAGCCATGAAGCAAAGGATAAGATGGAACATAGAAGACAGTTCACAGCTCCACAGAGAAAAGCTTTCTTTTCTCTGCTCTTGAAACAGTCAGCAATTTGGTGGACAAAGATGCTACTACTTGATGAAGATGCCTTGTTCTCTCTCCACACTGTCATCCTCTTTTTTTAAAAAAATTCCTCTCAAATAAACAAATTGAAAGAATGAACAAAGGGTTCCTCCATTTTAAGATGATGATGAGTGAGATGATGCAAAAATATAAAGATTCATTTCAACCACTTGGTTTTCAGTTGTTGCTGTCCTTTTCTGCCAGGTTCATGGTTTATATATACTGAAATAGAGCTATGCAAAGTTTGCATGCAGAGGTCTGAAATCATATGAAAATGCTTTTACTAAATGTGCAGGCAGAAATTTTCATTTTTTCTTTTTAAGAAAAAGTGGAAGGGAAAAAAAAAAAAAAACAGTAGACTGTCTGATATTTTTCTTTCGTAAATAGGTTTTCCCCCCCTAAAGAGTCTTTGTTGCATGGAGAACATGTCATCTGCGGCTTGTTCTTTGCAACTCAACAAGTATTAGCATACAAATTACAACCATAAGCCAGAAGAGACTAATTAGCTTCTCTGCTTTGAATCAGTTTTCGATCAAGTTGAATCTTCGAATCAATTTGTAATTCTTGTAACTCAGTTGATTGAATAAGATCTTCTCTCTTCTGTCCTTAAGACGTAAGTAAATTGTTAAATCTCGTTAAATCATTTGTTTTCTCCTTGATTATTTGTGTTCGTGCTATATTTGCGTTGGTAATTGATGTATGACGTTTAACACTTTAATATTGGTCTGAGATTTGGTGATTCCTCTGTCGACCACCCGCAACACCCCTATTATTGCCGCCCTCACAGCCGCCATGACTGTTGATGTCGCCATCGCCTCCGCTGATGCCTCCTTGGTGCCACTCTTGTATAACAATAAGTTAGTTTTGGAAAAGATGTTCAAAAATGACGCTCTTTTTTACACCGCAAATAGACGAATGCTTATTCTTGAATATTCAAATTATACCAAACATAATGTTGTAATATCTATAAAAAGTTAAAATAACCACACGTCAAACACACCCTCTGAAACTTAAACCCAATCTTATAAATATACGGATCTAAAATCCAAACCCAACCCGACTCAATAACTGTTGAGTTTGACTCACACCGCAAAACAGCTAAAAGACAAAAATGGGGGCACTTTGCTCCAAACAAACTGTAAGATCACCTAGAGGGGGGTGAATAGGTGATGGCTAATCTAATGGTCACTAAATGCCAAATAATGCGGAAGTGTAAACTATTATGACCAAACTAAATACTATTACACTAAACACTAAGTATAACACAAGAGTGTAGCCGAATTCCCCGTGAGGGGCTCTGAACTAACTCTTCTAGATTCCCCTTGAATGGTTGAGGTGTCGCGTTGGCTCTCTTGGTTGAATACAAGTGTTAGCAAACAAACCCAAGCAAGTATATCAATTAAAGCACAATTGTATATCAAGCATATAAAGATGAGCAAAATAAAAATATGCAAGATATAAACAAAAGACAAAGAGAGAGAGAGAGAGTGAGCAATCGCAAACACAAGGGATTTGTTTCGAGGTTCGAGCACACTTGCTCTACATCCCCGCCTTCGACACACGAAGGATTTCCACTATACTCGATCCCAATGGATCACCCGGTGCCGCAACACCTACAAGCTCTCGGACTCCCTAGTCCGTACACACCGCAAGCCCCTCAAGCTCGTCGAGGCCGCACCTCAAACAACAAGTTCGCACCCAAACTCGAAACACCGCGGACACACACGTCCGCCTCCTCAAAGAACAAAGAAAGAACTCTTTGGTGATCACAACACTTTGATCACCTAAAAACAATCTCACTACAACACTCCTATAGGATGAATAGCAATGGATAGCTCAAGTGTTTGTGTGAGAAAAACAAGGATGAGAATAGTGGAGGAAAACTCAAGAAATCTCTTTTTAAAACACTCTTGATAAACTCTCCTTTTGATTGGAAATATTTGCTCTAAATCAAGTGGAGGAAAACCTCTAAATAGATCATGAAAAACTGGTGAAAACCCACTTGAAAATCTTGTAGAAAAACAATGACCAAACCCCCAAATTTATAGGCTATCAAAAACTAGTCGTTGGGGTCTGTCAAACCTGTCGGTCGACCGCCAACGGTCAAGAATCCGACCGTTGGAGCCTCCGGTCGACCGCCCGGTCGACCCAAAAGAACAGAGAGCACTGCTCTCAGTGCCGGTCGACTGGGTCGGCAGACCGGCCATCTGCCAGGTCAAGGCGTGCACGTCCGTGTACGTGGGTCGACCGAGCCGGTCGACCGACTTCAGCCCTAGTCGACTTGTTAGGTCGACTTGGCTGAAGCCTGAAACAAAAATCTGATAAGGGATTTAAAACTTGGTCTTTTTGATTGAAATAAAATCCTATAAAATACTTTAAAAATCTACAAAAATAGTTTTACCAATATACTTTGATAAACAAACATGCTTGCACAAAATCAAGCATGTTATAAAAGATTTGGACTATTTTTGTAATATGAAAATATTGGCTCAATTGAAAACTTGTATTTTTCTAAAACTTGTTTTTCCAAAACTCTTTTAAATACAAAAACTAGATATTTTGAACTCATTAAAGCATAGTGTGTATGGATATGATCCACTGCACAAATAAGATGAAATATCTAAGTTTTTGACATTAAGCTCTAAACATGATTTTGGTTAAAAGATATGTAAACATGAAAACCAAAATCCAAACATGTATTTTCCAAAATGAAAATCTTTTCTAAACTGAAAATTCTTTTATGAAAACATATCTATCAAGAGTGTGTGTGTGTGTAAATGTACTTGAGCAATCCACCAACTACTCTATCCTTTACATTTTATCTAAAAATCAAATCTTCTAAAAACTAAATCTTATACCTAGACACAAGTCTTCATCTTCTTGAAGTCTTCACTTGAAGCCTTCTCATCTTCTTGACTTGGTCCAAACACGATCCAATGACTCTTGGATCAAACCGTGCTAGCTCCAAAACTTGACTTCAAATCCTTTGTTGAAGCTATGCACCTACTAAGATCTTGATAACAAATCTGTCACTAATTAAACACAAGATCATTAGTAAACATAACTACATGAGTTGATCATCATCAAAACTAGAGTGATGGGCCTTTGGGCCAACACAAACCACTAATCCCACTCCTTCCAAAAAATGAGCAGAGCAAAAAGAAAAGAAAAGAAAAAATTATATAAATAATGAATAAAGGATTCGTTACATGCATGGAGTAAATAACTTAGTCACACACATCACTCTTTATCTTTGAATTTGTATGGAGATGTGCGCACATAATTTCATACAAAAAGTTATTGAGGAGTATGTGGTTTTCATGCAAATTCAAGGTGGAGAATGACTTGTGTAACTAAGGACATATTTGGACCGAAATTGTAAAAAAAGAGAAATGATATTTTCAATTTTCTGTGTAGGACCCGCACAGACTGAACATGTCCCTTTACTTTAACTTCCTCTCAATTTTGAGAGGAAAGCGGAACAACGACAGAGAGGACAGGGGGCTTCTCTTTTTACGGGCCAACCAAACACATTTTGGTTGGAAACCTTCGAAAAGGTACATCGGGGCTTTTCTGAGTTGATTTCTAGAAACCAAACCGGCCCTAAGTTATTTACTCTCTATGCGCAACTCATAAATAAATAGATATATAGATAAAAGAATTAAAATTTAAATAAATAAACCCCCTTCTTCCTCTTTCATCTCTCTCTCTCTTTCTTCACATTCTGACCCTCTCTTCCCCCTTTCGAAGCATGACCAGCTCTTCTGCCCCTTCTCGCAAGGTATAATCTCATCTCGATCTCTCTCTCTCTCTCTCTCTCTCTCTTCCCTTCAAAGTTTTCCAAAATCTCAAATTCGATTCGCACTCCGATCGCAGGCCCTGAGCAAGATCGCATGCAACCGGCTTCAGAAGGAGCTCGTCGAATGGCAGGTCAATCCCCCCGCTGGCTTCAAGCACAAGGTCACCGACAACCTCCAGAGGTTTGGCCTCCGATTTAGGGTTTGGTTGAATCTTTTTTTTTTTGATTAGATTGTTGATTCTTCTTCTGTCTCGATGATTGTTGTGAAGGTGGGTTATCGAGGTGAATGGAGCGCCGGGGACTCTGTATGCGAACGAGGCCTACCAGCTTCAGGTGGATTTTCCGGAGCATTACCCCATGGAAGCGCCTCAGGTGATGGAAAGATTTGAGTTTTGTTGGTGATATGTGTGATTTTGGTGAAATATTTATGTTTTTGATGGAAAAGATGTGATTTTGATCGGTGTTTCGTGGTGATCAGGTGATCTTTCTCAATCCGGCGCCGTTGCATCCGCACATTTACAGCAATGGGCATATCTGTTTAGGTAATTCTCGATTAAAATTCTATTTCTTCTGCCTCTCTCCTATGTTTATTTTTTATTGCGTTAGTCTGGTTCCTTGCTTGAGTGGGAAGTCTTCTCCATTAAAGCTTTCTTGGCGTGGTTGGGGTTGTGTTGTTTACGAGAGGTATGACATCTCTTGTACTTATGGCTGGATATTTTTATAGTTTATTTTTTGTTCATATTTTGGTTGGTAGGAGTTGGATATCTGCCTGTTATATTTTCTTGTTTGCAACTCGTGGTTCTCTTAATAAAATGTTCTGTGTCTTCCTCTTCCTGTTTTTTATTTTATTATTCTTATTACTTTAGGATGTGGAATCATTTGTTGAGATGTTTGCATATCCGTAAAACCTTGTGTTAGCCATATTCAAGTACTCTGCTCCTTTGAAATAACCACATTATTACTGTATGTGGGCACACATATTCTCCAGCTGCAGCATTCTTGGATTTCCATTTTTACTACCGGCTAGACATCTCATCATTTTGGCTTGAAGACTGAGTCGGATACATCTATTTTTCCTGAATAACATTTGTGGTATTCGGGTTACATGGCTACATTTTATTTAGTATCACGATGTGGGAATTTTTTTTTTTGGGAACTTGTTTTGCCATTGCAGCTTCTTTTGCGGCTGCAAAAAACTTTTGCAGAGTGACAAACACTACAAAATCCCATCTGTTTTACGTCAGTTGGACGTAGAAAATGCAGTAACATAAACAGGCCTTTAAGGTGAAACTTACTTGCAAAGCTGTAGAACCGTGTCAATGTGTTCTGTTTTTCAAATAAATAAGAAACGTAGTGACAATAAGTCATAGCAATGTGATGTGAAACGTGTATGCATGTATGAAAATCAACAACAAAACACTTAATCACGCTTTACCAACGTGAAAGGATCTTTGGTAGGAAAAGATTAAAACTAGTAAAGCGAATATGTGTAACGAAATAACATGCACAGACAAATCAAATTTAATCGAGAATTAACTAAATATATTATATTATACGATAAAAGATTCTACGATCAATATTATAGCCACTGAATTATAGGTAAGTAGATACGCACAATCTCACGTTTGTGGATAACGGTTAAATTGATAAAAACTCAGAGATTAAAATATCAGACTCGAAATAACCGATCTGGATTAGAAACGTACTAACTGAGGATCAGTGTCCTTGTGATGCTTGTGAATGCGCAGAGAAATCTCTCACGAATTCAACGCTTCGAACCGTGCATGATTTGGACTCCGGATGAGAGAGAGATACAGCTTGAAAATGAATTTTGAAAACTTAGCGGGTCTGTTTTTACTCTGTAATAGTTAGGTCGGGTGCACTGTAGCATGGTTTTCTTTGAGAGATTTTGAAGTATTTTATTTTGATTTTTCTGGGATTTTCTGAGAGATTTTTATAGAGAATTAGAAGAAGGATTTTTTTTTTTAGAGGAAAGAAGAGTTTTAATAGGGAAGGAGAGAGGTAGGTAGGTAGGAGATAGGCTAGTTAGGGCTTCACACACACTAATTTAGGATTTATCTAGGGCTTCACACACAAAGAGAGATTTGAGAAAGATCACAACTTACACAAATTTGAGAAAAAAATTTCATAATAATGTTTTTCATTGATTGATGCAAGAGGCCTTTTATAGGCTTGTACAAAATTGAATACAATTCAAACTAAAACTCCTAATAAAAAACAAAATTACAATTTCAAAATAACGAAACTAAACTCTTAATAAAAATAAAATTCCAAATAAAGAAACTAAAATTACATAGAGTTCTATTACTACTGAAAAATGGAATAAGGTGTCTTCTCTACTGGTGATACACGTGCTATACACATGACTTGATGTCTTCATCATTCTCCCTATGTTGGAGAGAACTGGACTCCGTCGAGTTAGAAATGGAAGTGCTTTCATACTGTTTCAAAATTTCATGATCAATCTTCGGCAGTTCACTTCAGTTTAGCCCAGTGTTCGAAATATCGGCCGAGTCGGATACGACTCGGCCGAGTCGTATCCGACTCGGCCCCCTCCGAGTCGTATCGGAGGCCCGAGTCGATCGAAAATCGCCGAGTCGACCCGACTCGGGTCCGACTCGGACCCGACTCGGTCAACTCGGCCGAGTCGTTCACGATTCGGCCGAGTTGACCGAGACGGGTCCGAGTCGGACCCAAGTCAGGTCGACTCGGCGCCCGTGACGAAGCGCCTTTAAAGGCGCTGAGGGGGAGAGAGAGATCAGATCTCTGATCTCTCTCTCTCCCCCGCGTCGCCCTCCGTCCCCCCGCGTCGCCTTCGCCGTCCCCCGCGTCTCCGTCGCCGTCGCCGGCAGCCGTCGCCGTCGTCGTCTGCAGGTATTTCTCCTTCTCCCCCTCTCAGTCTCTCTCTTCCCCTCTCCCTCTCTCTCTCTCTGTGCCTCCCTCTCCCTCTCTTTCTCCATCTCTCTCTCCCGCAACGACTGTCTCTCTCTCCGTCTCTCTCTCCCCGTCGGACTCTCTCCCTCTGTCTCTCTCTCTCTCTCTCTCCGTCTCTCTCTGTTGGACTCTCTCCCCCTCTGTATCTCTCCCTCTGTATCTCTCTATCGGACTCTCTCCCTCTCCCTCTCAGTCTCTCTCTCTCCCCGTCGGACTCTCTCCCTGTCCCTCTCTCTCTCTCCGTCTCTCTCTCCCCGTCGGACTCTCTCCCTCTCAGTCTCTCTCTCTCTCCGTCTCTCTCTGTCTCTCTCTGTTGGACCCTCTCTCTCTCTCTCCCTCTGTATCTCTCTATCGGACTCTCTCCCTCTCCCTCTCAGTCTCTCCCTCTCTCTCTGTCCCTCTCTCTATCTCCGTCTCTCTCTCTCTCTCCCCCCTCTCAGTCTCTCTCTCTCTCCCCCTCTCCCTCTCTCTGTCCCTCTCTCCCCTCTCTCAGTCTCTCTCTGTCCCTCTCTCTCTCCCTCTCTCTCAGTCTCTCTCTCCTCCTCTGTGTGACTGTCTCCCTCTCTCCCCTCTGTCTCAGTCTCTCTCCCTCTCTCTCTGTTCCTCTCTCCCTCAGTTTAATTTTTATACATGAATTTTGATATCTACAATTTTTTATGATTTGTCATGAATTTTTCATAATTTTTTTGACGTTCTATGTAGCGTTTTGCGCGTATCGGCCGAGTCCGATCCGAGTCGCCGAGACCGATCCGTCTCGGCGCCGGCCGAGTCGGCGGCCGAGACCGAGACTTTGAACCATGGTTTAGCCATGTATCATCAATTTGTACTTTTCCTGTCCAAATCAGATATTTTGAATACCACTAACTTAGGTGGTGATAATTTTATCATTTAAGACTTTATCAACTTGACATGTTATATACGGTAGAATATCTAGTAGTGGTGAAAGGAAGGGGCTCTCGAAAATCGGCTCATGAGAAGGTTCATCAACAAGTGAATAACTTTTATAAGACTTTATAATTCACTAAGCAGTCAATATTGAAAGTAGAACTGATGCTAAAATCTATAAGATCTATATCATAAATATTATCATTCAATTTTATTAAGATTTGTGTAGCAGAGATGCGCATGCTTCATTGTATGTGTGGTAACACGAGGAGAGATAAGGTGAGCAATGAGGATATTCGTATTAAGATAGGCGTAGCCCCTATAGAAGAGAAGATGAGAGAAAATCGCCAACGATGGTTTGGTCGTATGTGAAATAGACTTATATATGCGCCAGTCCGCTGAGTAGAGCTTATCAAATTAGAGCAAGTTAAAAGAGCGTAGAGGAGACCGAAGAAACATAGATGGAGGTGATACGACAAGATATAGAGGCTAAAGGTCTTAATGGAGGCATATTGCTCGATAGGAATTAGTGGAGAAAGTTGATCTGTGTGCCCGATCCAGCATAATTCTCTTTTGGTTCATGTAGCCTACCCAAATACTTGGGACAAATGGCTTATTTGTTGTTCATCAAGATTTGATATGGATCAGAACTATAAACATGCAACTTTTGAACATCACTCAAGTGTTCTAAAAATCGGATTAATCTGCCGATTAATCCTACTTGTTGGCAACCCGTGTAATATTACATTCAACGTTCTGATTATGCGCTCTGGTCCAAAACGATTAATCGGGCGCTTAATCGGGTCCAAAACGATTAATCGGGCGCTTAATCGGGTCCAAAATGATTAAGCAGAATCTGTTATTTATTAAATAGTAAATGAATTATGATATTTTATTATTTTATATTTTGCATAAAGTGATACTAATGTTTTATTGTTTTTGATTATTTTTCAAATTAACTTATTTAGCAATCTTTCTCTATCATTCTTTAAAGCTCATTATTTTGGTTGATAAATTGACTAATTTTTTATTTATCTTATTTTATAGGTAAGTTATTTGATTTATATTTATGTTGCAAAATTTAAAATCTTGGCTTACTAATGCAAAGGGATAAGTTTTCTTCTATTTTTTTTACTATTTAGTCATATTGTCTTGTTCATCATATCATGGTTTATAGCTTCACATTAGATATTGTCTTGTATAATATTTATGCATTTTCAATAATTAACTGTATATATTTATATGTAGTTGTGTATAAATATAATTAAATATATTAAAATATTCAATTTTGATTAATCTCCTATTAATTCTCAATTAATCTGATTAATCATTACTAGTGTTGGACCACACGATAATGAAATAATTTTTAGAACACTGACATCACCAACATTAAAAGTATTTAATCTATTCCTATCATCAGCTTGTATTCCATGGTTGCGTTGTTTTGTCAAATTTTTTTACTGATCTCCGTGAGTTCGTGCACGTGTGATGTAAAATATGATGCAGATAATGATGCAGACTCACTGACTTGACACTGGTCGACTATGGGGATAAAATCTGTGGAGAATTTTGATTTAATATCTAACATAGACTATAAAAGAAAAGGGGATGGTGTCGGCAGTAGAGAAGGAGTTATTGATCAAAACAGGTAAACGATAGTAGGGATCAATAGTTGAGAAAGCGGAGAAGGTGGTGCTGCTGCTACTAGAGCTGGAAAATGGAGAGGACGGGTGAAGTAAACTCTTTAATCACATGAGTTTTGGAGAAATAATACTATCAGGCTTAGGTGCTTTAATGGAAACTCTGTCATTGATGGCAATTTTAAATGAGCTTGGACAATTGGCAGCAATATGCTCATAACTTTAATATTTGTAATGCTTAGTTGTGAGACTAATCTTGAAAAAGTCCTTTTCAGTGTTTTTGCTCTTATTGTTATCAGACTTCTTTGACTTCTCTAGTTGTGGGGATCACACAAGTGGTATCGCTTTTAGGGTTCTGGTTGTGAGTTTCCAATTTGGTCACATCCTATTGACATTCTCTTTCAATCGTTTCACGTCTAAACAAATGACATTAGCTTCTTGAGTTAGAGAATCAAGTTTAGCCATGATGTCAGCTAAGATAGGTTGAAATTCCATTGAAGTTGGTATGCACTAACAAGACCTAGATGAATGATTGAATTCCGATATGCATTTTTTTAAAAAAATTTATGCAAAGAAAAACAAATGAAATTCCTACCAAATGCCTAAAAATAAAATTCAAATTTTCCTAAACCTAATGCAAGTTTCCTATCTAAACCATGCTCTGATACCAAACTGATGTGAAACGTGTATTGAAATCAGCAACAAAACACTCAATTACGTTTCACCAACATGAAACGATCGTTGGTAGGACAAAGTTAAAACTAATAAAATAGATGTAACGAAATAACATGCGCAGACAAATTCAATTCAATCGAGAATTAACTAAGTATAATATATTATGCGATTAAAGATTCTACGATCAATATTAAGGCTACTAAATTATAGGTAAGTAAATACACATAATCTTACGTTTGTAGATAACAGTTAAATCGATAAAAACTCAGAAATTAAATATCGGACTCGAAATAACCAATCTGGATTAGAAACATACCTACCGAGGATTATGCCGGCCTTAGTATCCTTTTGATGCTTGTAGATACGTAGAGAAATCTCCTGCGAATCCAGCGCTTCGAACCGTGCGTGATTTGGACTCCAAATGATAGAGATATGACTTGAAAATAAACTTTGAACACTTAGCGGATCTGTTTTTACTTTAGCAGACGGTCGGGTGCACTGTAGTAGTAATGTAGCAGGTTTTCTTTGGGAGATTTTGAACAACAGTTTTTTTGGAATTTTCTGAGATTTTCTGAGGGATTTTTATAGAGAATTAGAAGAGGGAATTTTCTAGAGGAAAGGAGAAAAAAATTAATAGGAAAAGAGAATAGAGATAGGGAAGGAGATAGACTAGTTAAGGCTTCACACCACTAATTTAGGGTTTCTTTAGGGCTTCACACACAAAGAGTGCTTTACGAGAGATCATAACTCACACAAATTTAAGGAAAAACTTTCATAATAATTCATTATTTTTCATTGATTGGTACAAGAGGCCTTTTATAGGCTTGTACAAAATTGAATACAACTCAAACTAAAACTTCTCATCAAAATAGAATTACAATTTCAAAATAAGAAACTAAATTCCTTATAAAAATATAACTCCAAATAAAGAAACTCAAAATAAAGAGACTAAAATTACATAAAGTTCTATTACTACTGTGAAACTGGAACAAGGCGTCTCCTCCACCAGTGATACACGTGCCATACACGTGGCTTGATGTCCGCATCACAGTGCCATTTTAGTTCTCCTTGAATTGGCCACCCCCAACACTAAAGAATCGGTTAATCGTATGTGAGAGGCTACATGTTGTAAGAGGCTGCAGCATGCAGTTGACATACTTCTAACTTTGGGAAAATAGTGCTGGAGTATAACAAAGTTTTACAGATTACACATTGTTTTATTTGGAACTTTAGAGCTTGATTGCATGAGAACTGCTGGAAGTAATAAGTTAGCTGCGGTATTATATAGGAACTTGCATGGCTGATTTTTGTTTTTTTAATGCTTTTTTCTTAGTTAAACATGTGATGGAGGGATTTTGAGGAGGGCGGTGGACTTCTCTATTACCCACACAGTTTTATACACTTAGAGAAATTATACGTTAGAGTGTCATGATTGGTGACTCAAACCCTTAAGGTTTCACTCACAAGAGACATGTATAATGGAGTAGTGACTCAAAAGTTCCTGACGGATATTGTGTTCCATAGCCAAGACTTGTTCTTAATGCTTATGATTTTATGCTGTTGAATACTTGTGTATAATGAATGAGCAATGTTAAGTTGTAAGTCCAAATGTACTTAACAATGATATAGGTTGAAAGAAGCTGAAGCTGTGTCCACAGAACTTTTCAGATTTGTATTGTAAAACTTAACATGGGGTCTTCAAGAACCTAGAATGTCTAGTACCATTGTATCTCTAGTTAAATTTTGATTTAGAATGATGGAAGTGTTGCTGAAGGGGTCATGAAGAAAAGTAATTTTATAATGTAACTGAGAATAGAGATAAAATGCTTGGCTATCCCATAATCATATACTAATGGCACAGAGAATCTAAATCATGATTACAGATGAGGTTAAAAATAATTGAATGAGAACAGAAAAAAGTGCGGTATGATTATATTGCATTGTTTTTTTTGGGCTGGAACTTCCTCCTCTGCTAATTCAATTATCGAGAGGTTATGTCATGTTAAAAATGGTGGACCAATAAACTAAAATTTGTATATCTGCTTTAGTTGAAATCTTACTGAAGTGTTTACTGAAAAGACTAATATGCTCCTTGTGTTCTCTAGAGTACTTAAACAATGATGTTGGGTCTAAGTTGGTCAAGGTTGCTGCAAAATAGTTTTTATGACCAGCTATGTGTTGTATGCTTTTAGGAATTTTGCCTGGAAAATGATTGTTGGGTCGATTTTGCACAACATAAATGCTTATCCTATTAGGATTGTTGCAAACTCTTTTAAGTGCTCACCACATTGGTGTACATGCTCTCTTATTAATGGATGATTGTAATACTCTTGTTATGCAATACCCAAAATAAAATAAAATAAATAAAGAACTTTAAAAAAAATGTATTTGTGTGCTTAAGTTGTTTATGCCAAGTTTCGAACTCATGTTCCATTTTATCAAATCCTAATATTTAAACCATAATGCCACATTGGCGTGTGATTAGGTAGGTGATCTAATTTATTTAAACAAATCTGAAGTCAAATTTAAATTTCAAATTCCAACTGAAAGATCTCATGAGATTCTTATTAATCTCTATCTTAACAACCTGATTTCTTCTGTTGAAACCTACATGCTAAAAATTCTAACATAAGGATCTTATCAGATTATATTAAAGTAACCTCTCTCCTAAAAAAAGGAACTACAGCAAGAAAGAAACTCAGATCCAAACTTCTTCATCCTCCCTTCATCTCTCTCCTTGGAATCGAGAATGTGTCCGAGGCGTGGAGATTGAGTAGCAGGCTAAAGGAATCAATCCAAGTAAATAAAAATTTTTATGAATTAAAAATTTATTGAAGTATCATAATTTGAGTCCTCTTTTTATGAATTTTCCATCAAGAATTCTTATCTAAAGATCTAAATAAAATTACTTTGTATGAACTAGAATTTATGATATATCATGTTTAAAATTCTTTTTTATGAATTCTAGATTTCCATCAAGAATTCTTTTTTATCTAAAGGATCTTATCAGATTATATTAAAGTAACCTCTCTCCTAAAAAAAGGAACTACAACAAGAAAGAAACTCAGATCCAAACTTCTTCATCCTCCCGTCATCTCTCTCCTTGGAATCGAGAATGTGTCCAAGGCGTGGAGATTGAGTAGCAGGCTAAGGGAATCAATCCAAGTAAGTAAATAAAAATTTTTATGAATTAAAAATTTATTGAAGTATCATAATTTGAGTCCTCTTTTTATGAATTTTCCATCAAGAATTCTTATCTAAAGATCTAAATAAAATTACTTTGTATGAACTAGAATTTATGATATATCATGTTTAAAATTCTTTTTATGAATTCTAGATTTCCATCAAGAATTCTTTTTTATCTAAAGGATCATCTTATCAGATTATATTAAAGTAACCTCTCTCCTAAAAAAAGGAACTACAGCAAGAAAGAAACTCAGATCCAAACTTCTTCATCCTCACTTCATCTCTCTCCTTGGAATCGAGAATGTGTCCAAGGCGTGGAGATTGAGTAGCAGGCTAAGGGAATCAATCCAAGTAAGTAAATAAAATTTTTATGAATTAAAAATTTATTGAAGTATCATAATTTGAGTCCTCTTTTTATGAATTTTCCATCAAGAATTCTTATCTAAAGATCTAAATAAAATTACTTTGTATGAACTAGAATTTATGATATATCATGTTTAAAATTCTTTTTTATGAAACTTAAATCTCTCCTAAGATCTAAATTAATTTGTATGAACTAGAATTTAATGATATATCATGTTTAAAATTCTTTTTTATGAAACTTAAATCTCCCCTAAGATCTAAATTAATTTGTATGAACTAGAATTTAAAATATATCATGTTTAAAGTCCCTCTTTTTATGAAACTTTTAGTCTCATCCAAAAATATAAATAAAATAAATTTGTACGAATTAAAAATTTCAATTAAATTGAAATACCATGTTTAGATTTCTCCTTGAATCTTTTTCTTCATCAAGAATTTCACTTTTATCTAAATAAAATATATCAAAGTAATATATCATTACACTAATAGAAAATTTTTAAAACAAAATTCTGGAATATTAAAAATAAAAAGAATTTGTTTGGATTAAAAGTTTACATAAAAAAATATTCCCTTCCATAAAATTTGGAACTCACTCTAAAGATCTAAATTGAATATATATATATAGAGTAATGTACCCATACATTATTTAATGGAGAATTTTTAGAAGAATTTTCAAAATTTATATATAAAAAAGAAGAAAATATTCTAAAAAAATTTGGAGAGGCTGAGAGCAGCGGGTCTGTCCAGACCCGCTCCGTCCCTATTGGGCCTGCTCTCGACCCCTTGGGCCACTCGGCCCGGGTGCAGACAGCACCCGGGCTTGGCCTTATTGGGTCAGGCCAGCGGCCTGGGCTGCCACTGGCCCAGGCCAAGAAAAGAATGGAATTTTTTTTGGGGCCTGGCCTATTGGGCTAGGCCAGAAAACAGAAAAAAAAGAATATAAATTTCTGAAGCTCAGTTTTAGAAAGCTCAAATACAGTTCAACCCACTGATTTTTGGGTTCTAATCTATTTGAACTCGAATCAAATACAAAATAGACCCGTTAACTTATTAAAAAACAATTTTATTGACTAGATAAAAATTTGAAAAAAATAAATAAAAACAGGAACAAATATTTAGATGACCCCTAGAACCTACTGAAAATTTTTGGGAGTGTTTACATGTCATATTAGACTAAACCACTGCCTTCTAAATTGAAACCGCTATTTCAACATTCATACCCGTTAAGGATGTTTGTAACTATTTAAACCTATAAAAATCAGGAAAGAAAATCTAAATAATCTTATAAACTCAATGCATCATCATACAACTTTGTTTTAAGATCTAGACCATTCATATTTTAATTTAAAATATTGAATAACATCAAATAGGATATCTTATGTAAAATTTGATAAATTCTAATTTAAATACATTTAATGTAGATTTCTTCAAATTGGTAATTGGACGCGTGATAAGACCAGTTGAGTGTTCTTTTACTTACTTTATAAGTATTATTTTTGTTTATTATGAAATATTTGTTTATTTCTATTATTAAATGGTAAATTATTAAATTAATTGTTGAATTTTTTTAGTATTTAAAAAATTGTTTAAAATTGTAAGATCGTGAGATGTTAGTATATTATAAAAGGACTATTATTTATCTGAAATTACAAGATACTATTGTACTGGATCATAATGACACAGATGGATTATGTTATCAAAGTCACTGAAAAATGTATACTGTTATACTGTTACACTGTCATCACTACTGTTATTGTTCATGCCCAGTGATTCATGTGACATGATTATTAGTTAACTTATACCGGTGGGAAAATTGATAGAGGAGACGGTATCGGTATTCTGGGTGGACCTAGGATAGACGTTGCGCAGTCGAAATACGGTTCCACTGCAGGGTTCTGAGGGATGACTGACATCCCATCTGTTATTATATTACTTTACTGTTCCACAGTGTTATTGTGTTTACTGTTTACTGTTACTGACTATCTAGCGGTAGGGCCTAGCCCACTGTCAGGCATCTGGGCCGTGGTTCAGGTATGCACGGAACCCACCTAAAACACAGATTCCCGTCTCAAATTATCAGTTTCAATTAATAAGACAATAAGAATAGACATACACAGACATCTTGACAACATGACTTTACAGGATAGATATTATTAAATGGTTGTATAGCGTATGTCACCGTGTCTTATTTTAATTCTTTTATGTTGGATATTAGGATGTTAACTATGCCTGACTATGCATGCGTTGTTATATTTTGCATGTTTTTTCCATCCCTCTTTTATCACTCGCTTAGCTCGCTATTGAGGATCCTGAGTTTGTTTGCTCAGATTTTGATTCAGGGATTCCACAGGACTAGGAGCAGTAGGCGGATTTTTTATTCTCATTATGTGACGATTTTATGAATGATCAGCAATGTGCTCGAAGTACTCCTGGTCCTGTGGACTTACTGGATCAGAATCTGAGCAAATAAACTCAGGGTGATGGAAGAAACATGCAAAATATAATAACGCATGCATAGTCAGGTATAGTTAACATACTAATATTCAGCATAAAAGAATCAAAATAAGGCACGGTGACATACACTATACAACCATTTAATAATATCTATCCTGCATAGTCATGTTGTCAAGATGTCTGTGGATGTCTATTCTTATTGTCTTGTTATTTGAATTCGATAGTTGAAGACGGGAATATGTGTTTTACGTGGGTTCCGTGCATACCCGGAACCACGGCCCAGATGTCTGGCGCTGAACCAGGCCCTACCGCTAGGTAGTCAGTAACAATAAACAGTACACATAGTATCACCGTGGAACAATAGAGTATATAACAATAACAGATGGGATGTCAGTCATCCCACGGAACCTTGCAGTGGAACCGTATTTCGACTGCGCAAACTGTATCCTAAGTACACTCAAAATATCAATATCGTCTCCTCTATTAATTTTTCCCACCCGGTGTAAGTTATCTAATAATCATGTCACATGAATCACTGGGCATGAACAATAACAGTAGTGATGACAGTAGAACAGTATTAGTTTCCTAGTGACTTTGATAACATAATCAAGGTCATTATGATCCAGTACAATAGTATCTTGTGATTTCAGATAAATAATAGTCCTTTTATAATATACTACCATCTTACAATTTTAAAATTTTTTCCTAATACTAAAAAATTCAACAATCAATTTAATAATTTAACATTTAATAATAAAAATAAACATATATTTCATAATAAATAAAAATAATACTTATAAAGTGAGTAAAAGAATACTTATTTGGGTTATCACACTTCTAATTACCAATTTAGAGAAATCTACATTAAATGTATTCGAATTAAAATTTATCGAATTTTACATAAGATATTCTATTTGATGTTATTCAGTGTTTTAAATTAAAATACGAATGGTTTAGATCTTAAAACAAGGTTGTATGATGATGCATTGAGTTTATAGGATTATTTAGATTTTATTTCCTAATTTTTGTGCGTTTAAATGGTTAAAAATATGAAAATTCCTTAACAGGTATGAATGTTGAATAGCGATTTTAACTTAGAAGGCAATGGTTCAGTTCAATATGGCATATAAATACTTCCAAAATTTTTCAGTAGGTTCAAGGGGTCATCTAAATATTTATTCCTATATTTATTTATTTATTTTCAAATTTTTATCTAGTCAATAAAATTGTTTTCAATAAGTTACCGAGTCTGTTTTGTATTTGGGTCAGGTTCAAATAGATTAGAACCCAAAATCAGTGGGTTGAACTGTATTTGGGCGTACTGAAACTGGGCTTCAGAAATTTATATTCTTTTTTTTTTTCTGTTTTCTGGCCTGGCCCAATAAGCCAGTCCCCAGGGGTTTGCTCTCGGCCCCAAGAGCAGGCCCCCCAATTTTTTTCTTCTTTTCTTGGGCCAGGCGGCCCGGGCCACTGGCCTGGCCCAATAAGGCCAAACCCGAGTGCTGTCTGCACCCGGGCCGGGCGGCCCAAGGGCCCTGCTCTCGGCCTCGACAGGCCCTTCAGTCTTTTTTTTTTTGCCTGGCCCAGTGGCGGCCCAGGCCACTGGGCCTGGCCAAATGAGAGTCTCCAAATTTTTTTAAAGAATATTATCTTCTTTTTTATATATATAAATTTTGAAAATTCTTCTAAAAAATCTCCATTAAATAATGTATGGGTACATTACACTATATATATTCAATTTAGATTGTTAGGGTGAGTTCCAAATTTTATGGAAAGGAAAATTTTAAACATGTAAATTTTTAATCCAAACAAATTCCTTTTATTTTTAATATTCCAGAATTTTGTTTTAAAAATTTTCTATAAGTGTGATGATATATTACTTTTATATATTTTATTTAGATAAAGGTGAGGTTCTTGGTGAAGAAAAAGATTCATGGAAGGAGAAATCTAAGCATGGTATTTCAGTTTAATTAAAAATTTTAATTCGTACAAATTTATTTTATTTAATTTTTAGATGAGATTAAAGTTCCATGAAAAGAGGGATTTTAAACATGATATATCATTAAATTCTAGTTCATACAAATTAATTTAGATCTTAGAGGAGATTTAAGTTTCATAAAAAAGAATTTTAAATAAGATATATTATTAAATTCTAGTTCATACAAATTAATTTAGATCTTAGGGGAGATTTAAGTTTCATAAAAAAGAATTTTAAACATGGTCTATCATTAAATTCTAGTTCATGCAAATTAATTTTATTTAAATCTTTAGATAAGAATTCTTGATGGAAAATTCATGGAAAAAGGAATCTAATAATGATACTTCAATAATTTTTAATTCATAAAATTTTTGATTTACGTGGATTGATTCACCTAGCCCGCTCCTCAATCTCCACGCCTCAGACATCGTGTCACGATGGATTCCAAGGAGAGAGGTGAAGGGAGGATGAAGAAATTTGGATCTGATTTTCTTTCTTGTTGTTCCTTTTTTTAGAAGCAGAGAGGAGAGGGGTTACGTTAATATAATATGATAAGATATTTAGGTTAGGATTTTTAGCACGTAGGTTTTAACAGAAGAAATCAGATTGTTAAGATAGAGATTAATAAGAATCTCATGATATCTTTCAGTTGGAATTTGAAAATTAAATTTGACTTTGGGTTTGTTTAAATAAATTAGATCACCTACATAATTACAGGCCAATGTGGCATTATGGTTTAGATATTAGGATTTGGTAAAAAAAGACCATGAGTTCGAAACTTGGCATAAACAAGTTAAGCACACAAATACATTTTTTTTAAAAGTTTCTTTATTTTTTTATTTTATTTTTGGTATTGCATAACAAGAGTATTAAAACGATTCTTCTATGATACTTGAGACCCACTCTGCACAATGCCCCCTTTTCAGTCATTTTGATCATTTACCAGTGTTATCAAATGCGCAATGAGGCGCGAGGCGAGGCGACGCGCATCCGTGTGCCCCACAGCAAAAGCGAGGCTTATCAAGAATATAATATATGTTGGTGTTGAATGAAGTTTTAGTATGCAACATTAAATTAGGATTCACTAATCTTTCTGTGTTTTTGCATCGATGTTAAACATGTTCCATGTCAAGTAGTGTATTTTAGTTGCTTTTAAGCAAAGTATTTTGTTTATGCTCATCCTGTAATTTGTGTACAGACATGAATTAGAACCCGAATCAGTTGGATTATTATGACAGAAAATGTGACCTTGGAGATTTAAAGAGAAGCGCATTCGTGTGCAGGCCCTAGCTTATATTTTTCTGTATCCCCTAGCGCAGTTCATGTATCTACACCAACTTTCTTCTAAAGTATGTGGACAAAGTGACATTCAAACTTGCCCCAGATGTTTGAGGAAATACTTCATAGTTTGCAATGATGATCCTAAGCCATTTCTGCAACTCTATTTGAGAATTCCCTGTTACTTACTATTTGTTACAAGTTACGACACATCAATGAAGCCTTTATTACAAGTCTCTGGGGTCTCTGTTACTATTTGATACTGGATTTTAAATTCTAATGATTTTAATTAAGTACGGAGATTTGTAGGTTTTCCATGTGGCAGATTAGATTCTCATATGGTATAGGAAAATTCATTTCTGTGAACCTTCAGGGATAATCTTCAGATTAAATCCTCATATGGTATAGCAAAATACAAGTTACATGCGCGCGCACGTGCACACAAACGGACACTCTTTCTCACCTTCCTCATTTTTTTGTGTATCTTTTATTTGCGAAATGCACACAAGTTTAAGATGATTTCTATTACGTTAGTGGTTGTTGATATTTAATATTAAAGATGGTCCAGTTCTTGGTAAGTTTAAGGTCAGAATAAAATGATTATCAAATAAAAGATTCCTTGCTTGATGAGTGAGAGATGGAGATGTTAAACGAGGGAAAAAGCTACTTATCATGTCATTTATGATCTTGGCGATGTTGCTCGCATTTACCTCCACTTCGATTAAAAACCCACTGTTATATGTAAAGCGGAATAGCAACCAAAAGAGAGTGAGATTGTAAAAGAGCAACTCTTCTACACCTTTAAATGATATCTGATGTACAGATTACAAAATAAGTTCAATTCGGCTCTTTCTTATATAAATATAAATTAGGAAAATTTTGGTAGGGCTGTGGATGTTTTATTAATTAGGGAAGATGATAGACTAATAAACTGGGTACCAATTGCATTATGCATATTTGGAGAGGGTTTTATAATGTGATGAATAATGAGGTTATGTAGAGAAATACATCTACCCGCTGCAGTAACAAACGTAGATGGTCTAGAGTCGGAGAATGCTTTTAGAAAATTCAAGAAAGGATGCATCTGAATAATTGTGAGGTACCGAAAGAATTGAAGTTAATAGTGAGATTGATACAATTAGCTAATGTATTCAGACAGCTATTTGGACTGGGTAAACAATCAAGGGCCGTTTGTTTCGCGTAAAACTCCGTAATTCGTAAATGACTTACTACCCAGTTACAACTACGGCGTTTGTTTGGACCGTAATTCGTAAAAGACTTACGTAACTCAACTAACACTCACTTGCAACCCAGTTACCACTCACTTACAGCCCAGTTACAGTTAATTTTGTGGTCATACAAATTTGTAATTTTTTTTATATTAATATTAAAATTTTTTAATATTTATTTGCAGTATTAAAACTTTTAAAATCACCAAATAGTTAATTTTGTGGTCAACTTTTTCACTTACGACTTATACATTACGACAACCAAACACCGTAAAGTACAATACACTTTCCCACTTTACAATTTTATATTACTAACCAAACACCATAAAATTTACATACATGTAACTCATTTACAATTGTAAAAGACTTTACCAATTACAACTACGAATTACGGCCAGTTACGACAACCAAACAGACCCCAAATAGGATCTAACTCGTTTCACTAATAAACCGATAATGAAACTGCAGCTGACAAATGAAACTCACTAAAAATGTTTCAAATTATAGTAATTGTAAGAAAATAGTTAATTTTGTGGGTGAAGGATGAATGAAATTTAACCTTGTAGTTGTTAATAAAATGTCTAAGGGAAACATCAGGAATGTGGCAAGAATTACAGAAAACTTAAGAATTGCAATAGAACTACCTATCAATTGGCCACAGGTTATTATTTGTTTGCATTTAGTTAGTCAGCTAATTGGTTCTGATGTGCAGGGCTCCAGCTCAAAGAATTATGGTTAACTGTTAATAATGAGGTTTTTATAGATAACTTGGGAAACAAGAGTGTTAGTTGAAGGAAGCTTTGATAGAAACAAGTCTAGATTGTAGAAGATATTTAAGTTATTTGATGGCAAATAAGGCCTTAATAAAAATGCTAAGGAGTTACGATATTTATTAATGTTTATTTATTTTTTAGAAAGAGGAGGAAGATGTCTGCTACAAATATATTGTATAGATTTAGTCAACAAGTTATTTGGGTTTGTTTGTGTAATATGCATTAGGCAGAAGTGAGCTTCCTTGACTTTATCAGAAACCATTAATGTTGTATAGATGAAATTTTTGTGCAATGAATAATCCTAGCACAAGACACATCTGGCATTATTGAGAAGCCAAGGTGGATGTGTGATGAAAGAAAGGGGTAACTTGACAATATTATAGTAAGATACTCTCAAAAGGTCAAGCAAGGAAGGGTATTATAGGGGCTGTTTGGATGCATAGGGAAGTGAGGAAGTGGGAGGTCTCATTTTCCACTTCCATTGTCCATCCACAAACACCGGAAAAGAAAAATGGAAAAACCCCTTTCCATTTCCTTTTTCCTTTTACACACCTCTGTTACACAACATTCCCTACTTCCAGGTGTTACAATTAATTTTGTGGTCATGTAAATCTCATTTGTAATAAGTTGTAGCTCAAAGCAGTTAATTTTGTGGTCATGTAAATCTCACTTGCATTCTAATTACAGTTCATTTTTTTTCATAATTAATTTTTATTTTAATATTATTTTGCGGTCAACTTGTGGTCAACTTTTTCACTTCCACTTTCACATTACCATCCAAACATCAAAAAAGATATAACATTTTTCAAACCGCACTTCCCAACAACATCCAAACACTGAAAAACTTACTAATCAAATTTTAAATTCCAAAGGGAACTATTACTACTTCCTCACATTCACCCCTAACCAAACAGCCCCATGCTTGAGACAGGTTGGATGGTAGTTATGGTAGATTTTTACAGGGGGACCTTTCATATAACACATTTATTTTGATACAAGCTTAGGGCTTTTCATCAATTGCGCTTAAATATGCAGGATATCGGATGATGCTTAGGTAAACATCTGTCATGAATTTTGTATCTTTACCTTCATAAGGGCATTTCTTTAGGTGAATTATTGATTGGCTAAGTTTACAATTATAACTGTTAGAATATAAATATAATACCCTCAAACCTCACCACAATTTTAGAGTTTTTGTGCAGTGGCAGGGACTTTAATATGGTGTAAGAGTGACCCATGTTCAATTCCCATTGGACGCTTATCTAAAAGCGGATTTAAAAAAAAAACGTATGCAAAAGCCCAGGTTTCGACTTATAAAAGGGCGATCGACCTGCGGGGGTGTCTTAGAATATAAATATAATATCCTCAACCCTCACCACAACTTCGGAGTTTTGGTGCAGTGACAGGGACTTTAATAATAACAATATATCTTCACTTATGTATTCTACATTTTAAAACCAAGTACTGTGTTTTTTTTAAATAATTTTTTGTATTTTATGATGGTATCTAACTTAGGTTTAGTTTCTTCTTGAAAATTAACTGGTTTCTGATTTTGATAACAGATTTACCTGCTTTTCATGGTTTTACAATTATTTACACTATTAATTTAATGATCCATATTATTGACAGCATATTATCCTTTCAATATTGAACTAAAGGTACAATCTCTCTGTTGGTGTATGTACTTCTTGTTTCAAATTTTAGCCGAATAAATAAGGTATCTCTATTCTGTCATGGTACAATTAACATACGAAAGCCATGAATACTGCCTCTATTCTTGAAACTGAGTCATGTCCATCCTGGTCAGAGCCTGGCATGGGCTTTTTCTCTGTCCATACTCTGACCTGGGCTAGAAACCATCCTGTCATGAACTTTATGGTCCAAAACTGAAGTTTTTTCTCATGTACATTTGTGGTATTTTCTTCTGCTTACGGAAAAGTACTTATCCAAAAGCGCTTTTTTGTATAATCAAGATATTTGGTTATTTTAATATTTTGAATGCTTATTAAAAATTTTAAATATTTTAAATAGATCTATCAGAGGAAGTTAAGGTAGAAATGAACGTGTGAGAGAAAGTTTAGATAAGATTCATAAAATAGTAGGAGAAATAGAGAGAAGAATTTAATGAAAGGTGATAATACATGACAGATCATGCGAGACAAAACAGGAGATAAGTTTTGGTTTGTGTGATTGAGAAGCTAGAAAATGGCTTCTCAAGAAAGTAGCTTCTGGACTTCTGCTTTTCCTAGAAGTCCTTTTGTAAAGTGATTATCAAACATTTTAATTTTGTCAAAAAAAAACACTTAATTTGCTTTACAAGCTATGAAAGCTCTTATAACAAGCAATGGCAAACACACCCTCAATCGAAGGCCTATATTATGTCTTTAAAAACTATGTTGTTAAGCATGACAATTTTGAGGTTGGGGAAGGTTGATTATGCTCCTTTTTGTTAAAATTGGATCATCAGCTGTTTAGCTGACATTCCATTTCTAACTGTGTTTCAATAGCTTTCATTAGTTATGCTGTTGAAATCAGCACCGAAAATTAAGAATATATTACTAAACTTACGAAGAAATACTATGGAAGATAGATTCTGAAATCTGTCTCAGGCTTGGTTCCAATGCGAGCATTAATTGCTGACTTTGGCCCAGACTTGTGCCTTGTAGAGTCTTATCACAGAAAGGACCCACAATATGTGCCTGGACCCTGGTTGTTATGGGTACTGCCTGGGCGTATCCTGGGATTTTGATTATAGTTACTCTTATTTTTGAATGCAGCCTGCATCTATTTGAATAAAATGGTTTTAAGCCCAATAAGCAGCTAAATCGTATGGATATTGGATGCTGACATTAATGTTTTGTTCAACACGGACATGGCGTGTTGGCCACGTGCACTCTCTGACATTAAGCGTGAGGACAGTTCAAAATATGTTTTTTTGTGAGCATATATTAACATATATGTGTTTGGATTTGTTTGAGATTGTGTGGATATGACTAAAATAATGAACAAACTTTTCCATCATAGACATTATAATGTTTGAATTCTTTACCTGCCTATTTATTCTTCATTACTCCTATAAACTGTGCTCATTAACTGCTATTCCTAACTTTGTAGCACCAATGCATGATAGTACATGCCTAAACTGAATTGAAACTTTGAACGTGTTGGTTCACCCGTGGAGAATCAAAATGTTAGGAGATTTGAATTCTAACTATGACAATCATAACTAACCCTTATCTTATGTACGCATTATGCCATCTAAGTCACTGTCTCGCAAAATATGTACATCGTGGCATTGCTTAAAAATTTCATGGCTCTGCCCTGTAGCTTGCCTCTGTAGAGCCACTGCGTTGCGCAACTGGGCTACTGCCTTACAAAATAAACACCGCTTTGAAGATTTCATGTCTTTGCCCTGTGGATTTTTTTATGAATGTCTTTGCCCTGTGGCTTTGTTAATGTGTGGAACATTCATTTCTTTCATGAAGCTATTTCTTTGTTCGACAGTTTTTGCTGTGTGATTGCCAATTTACTTTTTATTATTATTGTTGTGTTTCGGTTCGGTATGTAGTCTCCCTGTTGTCGCTTGTGCTCTTTAGAGATTTGTAATCTAAACTTAGTAGAAGCTTTTATTTTGGCTTTACTAATTCCTGTCAACAACTTATTATTACTGCATGAACTAGAAGTTGCTTCCATTATTTCAATATACATTTTCTTGCTGATGGCTCTATTTGGCAGATATATTGTATGATTCATGGTCCCCAGCAATGACTGTAAGTTCAGTGTGCATCAGCATTCTGTCCATGTTATCGAGCTCCACTATGAAGGTCTCTTGTGCTTTTCTTCTTCCTCGGTTCCATTGATCAGCCTGCTCACTGAACTCTATTGACCCTTTCTGTGTTGCAGCAACGCCCAGCTGACAACGACCGTTACGTGAAGAATTGTAGGAACGGCAGGTCTCCAAAGGAGACGCGATGGTGGTTCCATGACGACAAGGTGTAGTAACTGTGGCAGTCCCTTGTGTAGATGCATACTCCAGTAATGCCCATAATGCAGGAGTATGGAGGTGATTTATAGTTCTTTTGTCTAAAAGGGTTGTGAGCTGCTGCAAGTTAAAACATACTGTGGTATTTGTATAGGAAGGCATTGTTGTATCAATCTGAATTTTATTATATACAAGGATCAATGAGAAGCAGAAGCAGAACCATAACCTTTTCTGATGGGGGAACCTGTCGAAAACTGTATCGGTCACAAAACGCTATCGTTCATTTGGCTCGATCGATCTATTTGTTGGTTGACCTCAGTTTCTAACTAGCTTTGTGCATGTAACATGTAGATACAGTATGAAACTCTTGTTCTCATCTGAGATCCTTACTACCAACAGGTATACTTTTTCAGCATTTAACGCATAATAAAACAGCAACTCATACTGTGTATTTGCAACGTTTTCTCTTTTAAATTTCAGTATTTCTTCAGCATATATGCAGGTTTTTTTTATGTTTAGATCGGTAGAGAAGAAAGTGCGACTTTTTTCTCTGCCTTGTGGCGCATAGGGCGTGTTTTGTTGCAGGAAAGTAGGGAAACTAATTTCTCACTTCTTTTGTTTGTTTTGAATCGAAAATGGGAAATAAGAGAATTTTTTTTTCCTTCTCTTTTTTTTAACATTATCATTTTTTTTGATGATGTTACAGTTAATTTTATAGTTATGTAAATATCACTTGTAATAAATGATGTCATGTAAATCTCACGTGCAAGTTCATTTACAATCTTAATATTATTTTATGATCAATTTTGTTGTCAATTTTTTCCCTTTCGTTTGCATATTACTAATCAAACATTAGAAAAAAATAATATATATTTTCACTTAAATTTTCACATTACACTTTCACATTTCTCATGTACACTTTTTTCTCCCACTTTCATCGGGGCTGTTTGGTTAGGGGTGGAAGTGAGGAAATGAGTAAGTAGTAATAGTTTCATTTGAAACTTAGGAATTGGTTAGTGAGTTTTTCGGTATTTGGATGTTGTTAGGAAGTGTGACTTGAAAAATGTTATGTTTTTTTCGGCGTTTGGATGATAATGTAAAAGTGAAAGTGGAAAAGTAACCACAAAGTTGATCGCAAAATAATATTAAAATAAAAATTAATTAAGAAAAATAAAAATTAGATTGCAATTAGAATACAATTGAGAGTTACATGACCACAAAATTAACTGTTTTGATGTACAACTTGTTACAAATGAGATTTATATGACCACAAAATTAATTGTTTTGCACCTTAGAAGTGAGGAAATAATCATATAAAAGTGAAAAGAGAAAGAAAATTCTCATTTTTCTTTTCCAGCATTTGAATATATTGAGAAGTGGGTAATTATACTTTCACGTTTTCTTATTTCCGTCCATTTCCTTGCAACCAAACACGCAACAAACTAAAAATAGAAAAAGTCAGGTAACGTAATTTGCAAGGAAGAAGCAGAAGTGAGCCAATCTTATTTGAACAGTTGAGTCAAAAGTCGAAGGAAGCAGGTTTTAAATAAAAAACATTGGTCGCTCTCGTCTTCAAGCCTTGCTCCTGTCTGAAGTTGCTCTAGAGTTTATAACAAATAGGTGCAAGCAGAGGAAGGAAGGGGGAGAGACAGCAGCAAGGAGATGGGGGAGGGAGAGGTGAGGCACAGCCGAGTTGAATGCAACGGGATACGGATGCACGTAGCTGAGCAAGGGGATGAGGACGGGCCCGCTGTCCTCTTCATCCATGGCTTCCCTGAGCTCTGGTTCTCGTGGCGGCATCAGATGTCTGGACTCGCCGGAGACGGGTTCCGCGCCATCGCCCCTGACATGAGAGGATACGGCGACACTGATGCTCCTTCGGATCCGCAGTCCTACACTGTTTTTCATCTGGTTGGAGATCTTATTGGGCTTCTTGATCATCTACAAGTAGCAAAGGTGATTTCTTTTTTTCTTTTTTTTTTCCCCCTCTCTCTTGGATGAACTTTAGTTTCTACTGATCTTTGTGGGCTGAATTTTATTTTTATATGCTTGAAAAGATGATAATTTTTGTTTGGATTTGTGATTTGGGGATGGTGATAAATCACAGACCATGGGTTGATATTTCAGCTATTTTTAGATTGAGATTTCAGCTAAAAAGTGTTTTCTGAATTTAAATCTTTGAAGGCTTGGACTTTTTAGTTTCATATGTTTCTTGGATTTAGGAAATGATGTGCATTTTTGGTCGTTTTTGAAAAGAAAAGTAAGTTGGTGTTGATAATTTAGGAGGTTTTAGTATGCGATTTCAAAGATGGAGATTGGCAAAACTAGGGTTTGAGGAGGCTGTCATTTTCAGATGTCCCATTGCAATATGATTTTTATTTTTTATTTTTTTGGAGAGAAAAAAATGATCTATTCTTTATTGTAGAAGAAGATATGGATGTCGAAATAATGATCTGAACTGGTGGATGTTATGATCATTCATTGGAAACAAAAATTATCCAGCAGAAAAGATTGAAACCATGGACTATAGCTTTGTACTATATTTCAACAATAAATCGACCTACACTTAACTTCTAACTTCGCAAAATTATCCTCAACGATGGTATTATAATCTGTGATATATCGTTTATCAGGAGGATCACTAGCCCAATTAGTATCAAAATAACCAATAATTTTTGCTAAAGGTGCCCCTTTAGGCACCTGGAGATGCGACGACAGTACTCTAATAAACTGATGTCAACCTGCATGTATCTACTCAATACACCCACAATACAAGTAACAATAGGCTTGAGTCATAGTCAAGAAATACGCAATCTAATCAATCTCCTATACTGGTCAAGATCAACAAGAGCCTCCCCCAACATTAAATCGATTATTAGGATCCACTAGAGTGTCAATAGCTCTAGATCCCTCTACTCGGTAAGATATTTCCTTTGAGGCAAAGAAAGATTTTGCTCTGACCGAGCGACCCTGTACCCTAATTGAAAGGCCAATATCCTTCATGCGGAAAATTAGAACTCAAATAAGCCTTTATTTATAGAGTATATAGTTCGATGATCATCTGTCCCCAGTGACAATAACATCATCAACATAGACTATAAGAATAGTTATGCTACTATAAAAATGGTAGAGTGGAGGTAAATAGCTCAACCTGAAATAGAGCTGTTGCTTTTATTTTCATATGTGTGGAATATTACAAAGTTACATAAATACCTTATCCCCTTAATAAACTTAATACAGAGACGCTTCGACTCATATTCATATAATCCTAGTGATATAATTTTCGTTGCAAATAGACAGATACTCTATCTGCCACTCTATTCGATGCATTCAACCCGCTATAATGCAGGTAAGTTTTGCTTTTAAAGGGGAATCTGTAGATCATATGAAAAGCCATAAAACAAATAATGGGAAAATTAAAATCAAGATTTAACTTAATTCAGAAAGGTGGTTCACTTCTGACCTTAAAAAATGCACAAAATCAATTAGTGAGAAGTCAGCAGTTTTGCGAGTTGCTTAAACGATCCCAATCAGACTCTCATGTTGGAAGATGAGATAGTTACTATTTTACTCGAGCGTACGAAAGAAGTTGTAGCATCAAGTGTGCCAAATACAGCATAAAAAAGTTGCTCGCTCTTTGAAAGGAATGAGAGATGACCCCCTCACAATATCAGTTACCATGTTAGGAGTGTTATGGCTCTACTATATGTCCCTCCTAAACAAAAAGACTAGTCACTCTGGTAACATAGTTCTTTGCTGATGGATAATATCTGTATATTGTCCAAATGTACATGTTACTGTTTTCTGTTTTTTTTTTTTTTTTTTTAATTCTATTATTCTTCTCACTTCACATTACCAATATATTCTTTTCCGGGAGAAAGGCTCGAATGCTTAACAACATAACCCTAAGTGGGAGAAAGGAACCCCTCATAGTGGGAAAAGGAACTCACATAAGGGACAATGAAAAGCTTGGTGCGCACCCATAAATCGCAACAATAGCTTCCACGAAACTGCTCTGGATTCCATGTGCAGACCTTCGTACTAAGTGCCTCCACGAACTGCTAATCGAGCCTAGCTGTATTAAAGTACGCCTTGCAAATTTTGTTCGAAAAATCCCTCGCTCATCGTGGATGGGGGCATTCAAACTCACGATCTTTCACAAGAAAAAAAGTGTATTGCCGTTTGAGCAATGCTTAGTTGGCAATTGCCAACATATTCGTCACTATCCTAATTATACTGTCACTATCCTTGTGTCTCTAGGGTTGGTAATGGGATCATGTCGGCCCAAGGTACGATGAGTCAATATGATTTTTTTTCGTAGGGGGTAATGAAAATAGCGCTTTGAGCCGCATCTAGGCCTGAAATATGATCCAATTTATATTTGTGCCAGCTTGGATCATGTCGTGTCGAGCTAAAGCCCATCAAATGAAATTGTGAAGCTGTTATTCATGTATAAGATATTTAATTTCTTAGTCTTGGACACATCTCTTATGGGCCTTGTCTAGGATATAATCTAGGCAAAGTAACCTTGTCAATTATATCTCTAATGTTATTGGGTTATTTTCCTAGGTAGTGGCAATGTCATCATGCCTAGATCAACCAATGAGGAAAAAAATGTTTGGTATTTGTCCACAATAGCAGTGACAATTCTAATTGCTTGATATGCATTGTTAGCCCATAGCTCAAAATTCTTGCATGTAGTATACGGTAATAATTTCAGGTACATACGTGTATACATAAATCGTATAGATATTGTAGCGGAAGAGTACCTCTTTGATGTGAAGGATTTCTCCTCGAAAGAGTGTTCTTCTTTATGATAGTGGAAGGAACTACAGCGAGCATCACGATAATCTTTCGTCACAATTCACGATCCAAGTAGAATAGGCAACCGTTAGAGGCTTGAAGAAGATAGGGAGTTGAATAGTTGCATACAACTGCATGGAGAAAGAGGGTGGGATTGGCCTCCTTATATAAATGAGACTAACCATAGTCTTAAATCTTGTAGGAGTATCCTAATCTCGCAAAAGATCTCATGTGTTGACTCAATCTCGTAGCTCACATTGGGCGCTTCACTGAACCAATCCTGATTAAGAATAGGCCAGCCTCTTGGGCTAGGCCTAGACTGACTATGATTGGGCTAGGGCTCGACCTTACCATGGGCTGTCCCAGCCAAGTCTAACATATATTCTGGGTGTACCAGACAATGTTAATATTTGGATGGTAATATAGGTTTTGTACAAGTTAATTTTTATGCATTAATGTTGTTTGTGACTAATTATTTAAAATATCAAAAAAATAATTAAATAAATATTTAAATTATTAATATGTATAATTATAATTATTTCTTTTAGTGGTATACTGACCACCTAGGAAGCGTGGAAACTGATAAGGGACACGAATGCAACATGATATTATAACTTCCTAGAAAGTAGGATAGAGGGGCACATAATATAAGTATTGAGATAAACAGAAGATGATAAAACACCAATTAAGGGGTATGCCCTTTATTATATATGTTAATAAAAATAGGAATCTACAAAATAACAAAATGGCATAATTATAATATTTCAGAATTAACCCTATTTTACTTTTACACTCTACCTTAAGCTAGGCATACATGACAATCACATGAGCTTACTACAAAGAAGAGAAAAACTCTTTCCAAGAAAAGCTTTAGTAATTATATCACCAAGCTGACTAGTAGATATAGCAAATGAAGTGAGTATTCAATATTGTGTTACCATGTCTCTGAAAAAGTGACACTCCGTTTCCATATGTTTCTTTCTCTTATGAAAAATAAGATTATTAGCAATGTACATAACACTTAAGACTGTCTCCACCGCCTTGTTATAGATGGCGTCTATTTCACGAAGAAAAGATCGATTTCACACCAACTCACAAGTTGTATGAGCTATGATTATTGACTCAGCCTCAATCGTAGAGAGGAAAACAATATTTTCTTAATTTTTCATGTCATTAAATTATCTCTAATAGAAGTACAATAACTAATAGTAGAATAGTGGTTAAGAAAGAGAAGCCCAATTGGCATGAATAACTCCCAATATCCAAATGAGAAGAAGGTAGATAATATAATCCTTCTAGGAGCCACCTTAAGATGTCCCCCGCACTTGGCCGCGTGATTAGGCCCGGGGTGTGCTCCCCCGAGGTCACCCGGTCGAATCCAGGCGGGGTGCCATGTCCAGTTGGGCTCTCTTAACCAAAAAAGGAGCCGACTAAGATACCACAAGATACCATGTTGACATTAACAAAAGATGATACACCATCAATTAGGAGTGATGTCCTTATTACATAGCATAGCAACGGTACATGTCATAATAGAAATAAGAAAGTATAAAATAGCATAAAATAGATCCTACATTTAAATATTATAGAATTAACCCTTAAACTACTCTAATAGCAAGGATAAGTAATAATAATGAAAACAAAGAGACACTATATGCAAAATAAATGTCGCCTCACGTATGCAAATGGAAATATGCTCACCACATGTTTCTAATATATTGTTTTTATGTATATACTAAAATCAACCAATAATACATTTTTTTACATTTTTTTATGGATGTGCCTTGTTCTAAACTTATATGTAAAAACTTAATGTATTTTATGTAACAACTTAATGTATTTCACTTCTTTTATCAAACATAGAATAAAATTGGTATATATACTTGTATACGAGTCACTGTTTGGACATCCTTTTCCTACTAAAATATAGTCATTAGTAAATAAATGAAAGTAAAACGTACCTATACATGTAAGAATATGGAAGAAGAAAAATGTTTAGACTGCATCCAAAATTTGTCCAAAATTACAAAATATGTTATAAAATTAAAGAAATTTTGAGAAGAATCTCATACATATCCGAGTGCTGAGGAAGTGTAAGTGTACGACTCATGTTCAAGACAAGTACGATTTCATGATACAAGTGCCCATGTTAATCTCATCTGTAATGTAGTCTGTAGTTCTGTACCCGCACCAATTAGGGACCACCGTTTTGGTATATACCCACCACCAATTAGGGACTGGTGTTACATCGGATACTTCTGTTTCAAATGCCAAATTCTTGAATTTAATTTGGTGGGCACTATGACAAAAATGAATATTAGTGACTAATTCTACAGTAGCAATTATCAATAATTGTCGCAATAGACATATATAGTGGTAGTTATAATTGCTCTTAAAGAGCAAAAATAAAATTATGACTATATCTATTGTGGCACTAAAGAATAATTGTTGCAATATCACTGTTATTTATTGCGACCCCAAATACAGAGGCACTTTGTGGCTGCCTCTAATTGACATTTTTGTTGTAGAGGCAACATGGGTTAAAAGAAATTTGCTTTCAGATTTTGGGTAATATCTTAGTCTTCTGAGTTTCCTCATTGTTTGAGATAGCGAGCCTTATCGCCATCCCTTATCACCATGTATGTTATCAATGTACTTATTGCTTATCCTAAAATTCTAGAAACTTGTTATTAGTTTAGTTTTCTTCCTTCTTCTTCTTCCTTTTCTTTCAGGGTAAGGCCTTGGCCAGTCTTCTTCCATTCCAAATTTAGCTTTTAGCTGGTGTTTTAGCAAGATGTCTTGAGTTCTGAATTCTTAACTTCGTGGGTTATACAAGAGTAGCGAACTCACTCTTTCTTTTTCATTCTTTTTTTGGTCAGCAAAGTCTTGATCATTATATTCGTTACTAACATTGTGCTTATTATTTATGTAAACATTCTTGAAATTTCTGATTAGTATTAGTTTTCCTCAAACTCCATTTTATCCTTCAGCTGAATACTCCTCATAATCAAGTAGGGCAATTTAGATTCAGAATTCTCTGGTCTGTTGGTTGTGATATTTATTTCAGGTTGGTTTGTTTCATGAATACAGGCTTTTGTGGTGGGGCATGATTGGGGTGCAATTGTGGCATGGCACTTGTGCCTCTTTAGGCCAGACCGAGTCCGCGCCCTCGTCAACTTGGGCGTTCCCTATAGGCCTCGATCTCCATCTGACAAGCCCAGCGACGTCCTCTTTAACTTGGGAGATGGATGCTACATCAATCAGTTTCAGGTTTTAGCTCATCCCTTCTCAGCAACTTATGTGCAAGTATATTGGTCTGTATAGTAATCATGTGTTGAAGAAAAGAACATTGATGCATGGTGCTTGAATCCATTCTGAAACTATCCTACATTTCTGTACAATTTGAAACTGCAGGAACCTGGAAGGGCCGAGAGCTCATTTGCCCGTTATGATGCTTCAACAGTTGTAAAGAAGTTCCTGTCACTAGAAATTCCAGATCTTATTGCTCCTTCAGGTACAGAGATCATTGATTTTATTGAGACCCCGACATCTTTACCTTCAGGATCAGTGAGGATGAAGTTGAATATTATGCAAGCAAGTTCCAGAAATCAGGCTTCACCGGACCCTTGAACTATTATCGCATGATGGACATGTAAGGTCCTTTAAATTGATTTTTTATGTGTCATAATTAGGCTTATGTATATTTTTTCAACGGCATTAGTAATATGTAAATGTTTAGATCTTTCTCTAATAATAATTTTCTCTGAACATAGGGTCTAATTTCATAAATTCGGTGATAATTGATGTCCTCGAACATTCACCCAACAATAGTATCCTTAGACAGTAACCATATGGTTCTGAAGATGTTTGGTTCTTTTCTCGGACAGACAGAGTAAATAGAATTAACCAAATATATTTAAGTATCCAATAATGAGATTTTAAGGCGCAGAGCTTGATACCGTGTCAGATGATCACTTCACCAAAAGCTTATAACATTATGAGTGTGGACCAACAATCAGTGTTCTAAATATCCCCGATATAACCCCGATATTGCGCCGATATTGCGTTTACGGCACCTAGCCGCAATGATTTGACACATCCAAACCGATATAGCGATTTTCACCCAAAACCGCCGATAAATCGGCATGGACCCGATATATCGGCCGCAATTTCGACGATTTTAGACCCGATATAGCGACTCAATTTCTACGTTAGATATTTGGGTAATTCGAGCGATGTGACAATATGACATTTGTGAAGGTTCTACACTTGGATAGTGATTATATATTTATAACCTTAATGCAAGTTATCGAGTTAAGTATATCTTAAACATATAAGTATGATGTTTTATGTAGCTTTATATAATTTATGCATATATTGTCTTATTGAGATGCAATTTAAGATAAGAAGATATGTATATTTACAGTCCGATTTTGACATCTGATTTTTGAAAATATCCCTGATATGTCCCCGATATATCCCCATCCCCGATAAATTTTCCCGGCCGATGTAACCGCTGTGGCCGCCATTTAGAACACTGCCAACAATGTACATCACGCATTCTAAACAATGGGTACATGAGTACATAACATGTTGCTCTTTCTGTGAGCATCATATCCTGACAGTTTACATTTCAATTTTATCTCAGCTGACTACATATGTTCAACTGCAGGAACTGGAATCTGCTAGCACCATGGCAAGGAGCAAAAATCTCAGTTCCCACGAAACTTATAGTTGGTGACAAAGACCTCGGATTCGAATCCTTTGGTACTAAGGATTACATCACAGGAGGAGCTTTCAGAAGTTGCGTTCCAAACGTTGAAGTAGTCATTATTGATGGGCACCATTTTCTCCAGCAAGAGAGAGCAGAGAAGGTCACATCAGAGATAATGGCCTTCTTTAGCAATCAAGCTAGCTAAGAGGAGCTTCTTTTGGTCACTTAAAAACATGAAACTACAATGTGGGATTTGTTAGTATTGATCTTGTACTGAACAAGTACGTTCATAAAACGTGTTTTTGTTACGATGAGAAGCTATCAGATATCAGTGTAGACACTATTTGAGTTAGCCAGTATGTATGATTTTGTTACCAAGCTATCTTTCTACCTGATAATTGTCCTAAAAGTACGTTGACACGAATTATCTACCAAATTGTAAATAGCTGTGATGGCCTTCATAAGCTCTCAAAGCAGAGTTCTTCCAAAACAAGAAAATGGAGACAGCAGAAGAAAAATTGGTATGTGGATAAAAGAGGTGGATGATGTGTTGGAAGGAATTAGAGCTGTTATAAGCATTGATGAAATGAGAGAATACAAAGATTCAAGAGGATTATCAATTCAAAGTTCGTGATAACCGAATGAAATGGGTGACATTTCCCAACTTTTCTTTAAATTATGCATATATCATGAAAACAGCCAGAAACCTGTACAGCTGCAATTACCTGGAAATTAAGATTTCATACGTAAGTGATTTGAAGTTACTGATTTACATTGCAACTTTTCGTTGTGCCTTTAAGGAAGTAAATCTTTAGATCGAATGTATACATGATGTGCAGATCCCTCGAGTGTTGATTACATTAGCATTTGGTAACAAGAAGTCGACAGTATTCTCACTCTAGCTGTACTCGATACCATTGCACTGAGCCGACTTCGCCATCAGTCTCGAGCTCACAAACAGATTTGACAAGGTAGGAGACAACATCGTCAATTGTATTGAATCTGGCAAGATCAGGTGGCAGCTCTTCACTGGGCCAGTTCTCTAGCAAAGTTTTCAACCTGACATTGAGCTCTTCCTCTGAAACAACTCTTCGGTTTTTCCAGGTTCCAGCAGAACATATCTGATTTTAGATGTGCTCTTCTTCTCCTAACTGCATGGACCGGCTTATATTCTTCGTAAGTAGGCTATAGTACTGCCTTAATTTGGAAAAACTAATTAGATAACAAAAACTCGATTTAAGAATTTTGGATCCATGAGACATTCATCAACATGTTTCATGTTCCTGTGTGAGAGAAATACACAAGGGATATGCTAAATGCTATAATGAACTATCTAATCTGCACATCAATGTCATGACTTGTTTCTGTTCATTCATCGTAAGAAACCATTGTTTGTTTTTTTTTATGGAAATGGTTCAGATTCATTCTAAAATGATCCAAAAAATGTTAATGTGATCTGCTGCATCTTTTCTGACATGCAGATGAACTGAACCTATTACAATGCTACCCAGAGTTGCTATAGTTGTTCCTTCAAATTTGAGTTGTTTGCAAGTTCTTCGCGCAGTATATAGAGAGCAGTGCACTTTATTGCTGGGTTCTACTACAAAATAGGAGTTAAATCATGGTGGAAACGAGCACAATATGTTCATCAGGATTAAGATTAAAAAGAAGAAAAACAACACATGCACACACATGCACAAACAAAATTTCTACTTATCTTTGAGATGTTATAGCAGTCGAAAGATTAAAAACTTACAAACACAACCTAAGGCTCATGAGCAGAACAGATGTGATGTCAACTTTTGTAACAGAGGCGAAGTTAGTAATGACACCATCGGTTTCCTTAAGTAGTATTACTTGTATATAAACATACTCCGTGGACTTGGGTGCTTTAAGCTTTCACTAAAACCTTCTATACACACAAAAACCTGCAAATTGTGTGGAGCTTCACTACATTTAGTTTACTCAAAGCTGTTTTGAGACACGTAGGTGAGTTCTTGAAGGAAAGCAAGGAAAGAGCTAAAAGTACTCGAGCAAGGGCGGTAAATGTTTTCACTCTTAGTGGAGGTGAACGTTTTTACTTGTAGTCCACAATATACAGATGCTTTTAGGGTACACTGCCCATTAGGATTTTTGTATCTTAAATCAAAACTTATTTACTGTTTCATGACCGTGTCAGAGACTGTAAAACATCAAGCTGTAATTCATGTCTGGTACTGGAAAATCAGCCCTTATTGCCATTAGGACTAAATTCTACTGATGGTTACATTCATTCAGTTTTAAGTGCTCGTAGCATATTGATAGTTGAAACTTCTAACAGAAGTTGACGCAGAGAGGAAAATTAGTGAGGTTTCACGTCAACATTTGTACTCACTAGTTTTCTTTATATTTCTTTGGTTTAAACTTTAGGGTCATAGATCTCTTTGTTTAGCATCATTGTCTGTGCTCTTTTCTTTGAGACATATATGATTGCTCATCAGAGAAAATGACTGTATTACTGATCTGACTGACAAAAGAAAACATCTAATTCTTGCCTGCAGACAAAGTTATCAAATCAGGACTTGCATTATGTATCATTTTCATACGTATTGCATCTCGTATTATACATCTTAGGGTAATTGCTACATGTACAATAGTTAAGTAGTTACGTTTATAACCATGCATATCAGAAGAATATGCGCAAATTTTAAAAGATAGAGCAATGGATAAACAAGCATTAACCCTAAAAGCCCTGTAGTTACAAAATTTAAGAACATAAATAACACAAGTCCGAGTCCAATGACGACAAGGCCATTGATCAAAAAGTTATCACATTTTCTTTTCAAAAAAAAGTCATCATCACATAATTGAACCATACCAAACATAAACATGACATAAACATAATTAGTTTGATACATGTTAGACAAAATGAATTGACAAACTGGATTTCATATATGACACACAAGTGGAATCATAGGTCTCTCCGGTTTCTTCGTTTTTCATTTACTTCATTTCAACTTTTAAGTCATACTTGGCAAAAAAACCAATGCATTGTGTTAATTGTTCCAACCTGTCTCCATCCCCTGGCACTACCAGTGAGGGCCAATACTATGAACTTCTATCCAAAATAGGGGTTTAGTGATTGGTTGTGTTTTCATCAATGACTAGAGAAAGAATACTAAGCAAGAGAATAGTTTTGCATTTTTATTGACAAAATAGGTATTTTGCACTTTGATCTTCATTTTGGTTAAACTGCTAAACCTGTTTTAAAACTATCGACACATAATTGAACTTAAGATGGGTTTACTTCCATTTATAATTTAAGTCCACATATCAAATCATAAGATACGGTAACTATATCGTAAAGATATAATGAGCCAAAAGATATATGCATAGGATACTTATCAATTTTCTTGTATTGTATCAACACGTAAGTTACATATGACAGATCATAAGGTATTGACAAAACTGTTTGCAAAGTTGTTGTTAAATGATTTAAACTATCAAAAAGGACAAAGATTTCATAACCGTGATCTTGTCATGACTTTTTTGGATTATATTTATTTTAGAGAGAATGAGTTGATGTGGATATCAAGAAACCAAGGACATGGAGCATCTATCATCATTGGAGAAGACGTGTCTAACTCAATTTGGATGTACGTCTAATAGTATTAGGATTAATAGTTCTATTTCTAGTAATTTTGGTTTCGTTTAGGCTTTTGATTCTTTTAGAATTTTAATTTCGACTTCGATTGCAACTAGGAGAGTACTATTTTGCTTGGGTATATAAAGCCCCTATGTATTTAATTTTTGAAGGAATATTCAATGAAAATTTATTATTCTCTTTGTGAGTTTGCTATGAATTATTAATCCTCTTTCTAATAACGGTGGAATACCCTATTAAACTCTGATTAGTGGTGGGATGTCCTAATTGATTTATCGGTTACTATAATTTTCTTTCACTCTTTATCTCTCCACAAACAAATTTCTTTCTCTTCTCTCAAAAGTAATGTTGAGTTCTAATTGATCTTTTGACGACTCTCTTTTGTGCAACTACAGCCTCAAGAGATCCACGTCTCTCCTCCACGCTCTCATTTTCACTGTTAAAGCTTGAGCACTTCTGACCGTTGCCAGACAGTGCCCATCAATCAGGCTTAGCCCTGGACCTTCAACATCGACTGCAGTCAGGCCGACAATCAGATACACGCGAGTAGAATTCTGCACATCAAGCTTCGTTATTTGAATCATAACTCACTCATCTGGTGTTCAAGTCGCATGATTCTCGAAATGTTGCATTCGTGACAAATAGAGCTATATACTCGAAAAAAATTCAAAGCAAGGTAAATGAAGTCAAACAGATTATCTGAGGTAAAATCTCAATGTATGAATATTTATTTACAAGTTTGATATTACATCTCCATTTTGTTATCAACATTGATCTACTGTCTACTTAAATTTGTGAGCTGTGAATCTGAATTGTCTTGTAGTTCTATTAGCTTCTTTTTTAATAGTCAAATTTGATTACCTGCATAACATATAACATTAATTAATCTTCTTACTTTGATATGTATCTAATACTTGCATGTTTAGAAACATAAAGCTGATTTTAACTGATTTAAGTATTTTTCTACCAACGGTCTTCTTATTGATAAAATATTTCTTTGAGTTATTTTATTAATTGCTTTCTTCACGTACACGTTTCACATCAATTTGGTATTAGAGCATAATTAGGTAGAATTTGCATATTAGTTACGTTTATTTGCTATTTATACAAAGCAAGTAGGAGATTCCACTATACTAATGACGATTACAATAGTGATTCTCTGATGTGTTAGAGTTTCTGGGCTTAATTGATCGTTTCCCCTACGTTGAAAGGGATTTACTATTTATATAAGTAGTGTCTGTTGGATAAGACTACAGAGTCCAGCTCTGTTTAAATATCTAACTGTTTATCTTAGAGGCGGTTAGAGCTGAACATCCTGGTTGAAAATTGTTGGGCAGGAGTTCATCTTTATTTGATAGTCTGCATCCAGTTATTGATGTGGTTTGATATGTTCTCGAGCTGTAACAACTGAATTCGAATGAAGATTTGGCTTAGAGATAGGAATTTCTCATAATTGATTTATCTCTTCCTTCCAACTACGTGATCCGCTTGGAGTTTGAATCGACCGAAGACTCTTGCACGAGAGTTTTGAAAGCGGCCACGTGTCGCACGCCTGTTTGATGCTAGATGGACACATGACGTGATCTCGAGAGGGTCAGAAACTGATCACTACACCGTGCGACATAATTGCACACCTCAGTTCATTTTAGCACCATATTAGACATTAAACTTAAGCTTATCCTCCACTGTTGAGTAGGAAACAACTTATCTGTTGAGCATTATTTTAGTACCTGCAACCAGCCGTTCAGCTTTTTGAAGGAAAGTGAGATATCCCGCTAAACTTTCAGTTAGCTATATGTGGTACAGGAGGACGAGGCTGAAGATACCTTTTCAAATTCTCTGAACTGCATGCATAGCAGTAAATGATTTGGTCGTAACTTTCTCTAGATAAGCTCAATTACTCCCCATTTAATGTGCTAGATAGATTTTGTGTCTATTTTCATTTAAAAACCGGTCCCATATTAATTGGAGCCCTCTACAGAAAGTTATCATCAGAATACCACAGGGTGTTCAGACTGGACTGCACGTAGCCTTTTTATATTTTCTAAGACATTTAGTGTAACTTTTAATATTTCTATCTCATTTATGAGTCTTCTAGATTTCTTAATACTCATGCTTCCTATATATATCTTGAGAAATATAATGAAAAGAGCAATTGAGTTGAGTATTGTTAAGCATTATGCTTTCCTCTTTACTCTAACATTTTTTTGGGTAGATTTCACTGAGTGTGAGTAGTTATCTGTATCTCTAAGGAGGGAACTTTAGAGTGGTGAGTTGTTGCATCTTTTTAGAGTGGTGTTATCTGTATCTCTACGTTGGTCGACTAACCCTATTTATATGCTATTTACTCTAAAGTGGTGATATATGTATCCTTAGAGTGATGGTCTTCTTATCCATTTCTTCATCTCAACTACACGGTGCGGTATCAATATGTAGAATCAGTGCTGTTCAATCAATATGTAGAATCAGTGCTGTTCAATATGAAGAAAACTATAGTTTTTATCAAAACACCTTGTTTTGCTGATGGTTAAATTATTTACTAATTAAGAAACCAAGAAACTGCCATCACCACCACTTTTTAGGATATGAACATCCATAAATGACATGGGAACCTACTGGAATTTTCTCCCATGCCATTCCTTCTTATCGTTTGGCTTCCAACAGTTCTCTAAATTCTGTATGTCAATCTTAGAAGTCCAGTATGGCAACCTCAGCCTCTCTCCTCACTTTTACTATCTTCTCAAGAAAGATCCTGCCTCAGTGACTCTGCCTTAATTCATAGCATTATAATCACCTTTGCTTTCTTTCTATAATTTCTTTTTGTCGTTTCAGTTTCATGGACCCAGATTATGTTAGATCTTGGCATCCAAAGGATCTTTCTCTTATGATACATCAACTATAAGCCACCTTTGAATCATTACCTTTTCTCCTCCAAAATAAAATCAAATCAAATCTTCAAATGCACAATGTACACATAAAATCTAGTTTATGTGTACAATATACAATATTCTTCTTGTTTTTTCTTTTCCAAATGCATAGATTCTTCCTTCGTGCCACCCTAATAGTAATGGATGGCATTATCATGTTTCTAATGATGAATACTGCAAGGCTTACTATATTAGACACTTTTATCTCACTAGCTGCTCTGCAAATCCCAAACCTATAGTTTTCTTCAGCCATCAGCACTGGAAAAGAAACTGCTAACTAATAATTTAATCTGTCCCTGATAATTAAACTCAAGGCCAAAGATCTATTGTCAAACCCTCTGTTGTGGACCTCCAAGCTGTTTCTTTCTTAATTTCATTCGAGAAATTTCTCCCTTTTACATTACTTATTAAACTTACTGAATCTGTTACTGCCGAGTGGAAACCCAAACTACAGTTCCATGTCGATTTACCTCAGAGCACCCAATGATATCAGAGTGCAGTTACTTTGTTTCTCCTCAAAGTTGTTTATTTAATGTCACTCTAGCTAAAGGTTTGTTTTTAACTTTCTTATTATTTCTTTGCTTAGCATACACTGGTTGTTATTTTCACAGGTGTGCTGCAGAAAGTTGTGCATGGCGTGTGCACGCATCGAAGCTCCCACAGGTTAACACGTTTAGGATAAGAACCTTAACCCCAGAGCACACTTGTGAAAGATCGGGAGATGCTGGCCTCCGGCAGGCAACTGCAAAGTGGATAGCCAATAGTATAAGAGAGAAGCTTCGGCAGAATAGAAATTACAAGCCAAGAGAAAATTTAAGTGACATCCACCGAGAGTATGGGGTGCTTATCGCATACAAGCCGGCTTTCCTTGGTCGTGAGAAGGCTCTGGAAGAGCTGCAAACTGAACCACCAAGGGATATGGTACCCATGTATAATAATTATGAGCCTATGTCATGGAACAGCATGGAAGCATGGGGTGAGATACATGATCTGCCAAGAAAGAAACGGTTTATAGGCCAAGTACTCTCAAGGATGTAAGGCCACTGCACTGCACTCGTTGTAACCAAATTGGACACAATAGGAGGACCTGTACTGTGGTTGAGTTACTGCCAGGTAACGGCTTTAATCTTGTTCGTTCTTGTGCTTGTATCTGATGCTTGCTCCTTCTATGTTGTCTATAAAACTTCTTATTGCTTACAAACTCTGGTCTCAATGGTACAAATGGATCGAGTTAGAACACATCCTTCAGCTCTGTTGCAACTTAATCAAATGGTAGCAGTATGATCACTTCATGAATGCCTTTCAGAAAGCTGGGAACCAGTGGAGTGGGGGCAGTTGAGCATTCTGTGCAACGGGCATCACTTGCTTCAACCATTTTTGTGCATGGTGGTTCATTTGAGCGTCTAGACTCGACTTGATGACTGTATGATATGAGTTTGTAATCCTGTAAAGGAAATCTTGTATAATCAATTGTAGCTCGATACAACTTTCAATTTCAATGCCAGTATGTTAAATGCTTTAGAATCTGTCCGTCCCTCAGCTACTTTTGCGCGTTGAAATCGATATAACGGCTCACTGCTTGAAGTGGAGATTGCTGCAATCAGAAGGGTTGCTCTTTCCTGTCGAAAACAGATGTACAGAGTAGAAATGGTATTTGTGTTGCCCAAAGGCCCATCACTTTAGTTTTGATGATAATTAACTCATGTAGTTATAGTACTAATGATCTTGTGTTTATATAGTTTCAAATATTTGATCAAGATCTTAGTCGGTATTTAATTTCAACAAAAGATTCGAAATCAAGTTTTGGAGCTAGCACGTGTTGATTCAAGAGCTCGCGCATCAAGATCGCATCAAATACTCAAGAGGAGTCTAACTTGTCGGATCAAGATTTGGACCAAGTCAAGAAGGAGAAGAAGATTTTCAAGAGAAGATTTATTGTAAATGTTAAGATTTGTTTTTAATAAAATGTAAAGGATAGATTAGCTGTGGATTGCTCAAGTTCATACACACACACACACAAAATATATATGTGCTTTCATAAGATAGTTTTGAGTTTACAAAAATGCCGTCTTGGTTTTGAGCTTCAAAGTATACATCTTTATGTTTCATGAATAGAGTTCATCAAAATGAGTTTATATGGTTTATATGTGTTTTGGATTTCATCCATACACATTATTGATTCAAAAGTTTAGAAAAACTTATTTAATGTTCATATACCATATGTTTGAGTTTTGAATTTATCAAAACTTATTTTAGAGCTTATTGTAAAAAATATAGGTATTTCATCTTATATGTGTATTTGATCATATCCATACACACTAAGCTTCAAAAGCGTTTAATATCTTGTTTTTGTATTTGGAGAAGTTTTAGAAAAATCGTTTTTCAATTTGGAGATTGATTTTGAAAAATACGGATTTTTGTTTAAGGCAAAATTTCTATATCACAAAAAACAGTTCAAAATGTTTATAATGTGTTGATTTTTAATCAAACATGTTTGTATATCAAGTATGTTTATAATATGAATTTTTTGTGGAATTTATGAGAATTTATGAGATTCTATTGGAGTTAAAATAACAACATTTTTAATCCCAAAATATCAGCCAGACCCAGCTGGCGGTTGACCGGACGGTCGACCAGACCAGGGGTCGGTCGACCGGACCGGTCGACCGATGTGCACGAGAACGTGCACAGGACCAGCCAAGTAGGCCGATCGACCATGCGGTCGACCGACTGAAATGTACCCTCTCGGGTACTGCCAGTCGACCGGGCGGCGATCGACAGGCTTGGCCCGGTCGACCTGGCGGTCGACTGGAGGCACAACGGTCAGAAATATGACCGTTGGCCAGTCGACCGGCCGGTCGAACGACAATAGTATCTACTGCTGAGTTGGCCTCCAACGGTTAGTTTTTGTAACTTATTTATATGAGGCTGTTTTGAGCTCTTTTAGATAAGATTTTGGAGAGTTTCAAAGCTAGTTTTTCCATCTCTTGTAGAGGTTTTCTCCACTTGTTTTAGAGCAAATACTTCCATATCAAAAGGAGAGTTTCAAGAGTTGTTTTCAAAAGTGATTTTTTAAGTTTTTCACCACATCTCTATCCTTGTTTTTCTCACACATACTTGAGCTTTCCATTGCTAAATCCATCCTATAGGAGCTTTGTTGTGAGAGTTGTTTTAGTGATCAAGAGAAGTGATCACAAGTTCACATCTTCAAATTGTGAAGTATTGTAGAGGTTGTGGCCTCGGTGAAGAAGGGCTTTGTGGTGATCAAGTGAAGTGATCACCAAGTATTCCGACGTGTGGTTGGAGGAGTTGTAGAGGTGCGGCCTCAGCAAGCTAGTGTGCTTGCGCGTGTTATTCTTATGGGAACAAGTGAGGGACTTGCGGATCCGGAGTTCTAGTGTGAACTCGTTGTAGGTGTTGCGGCACCAAGTGATCTTACGGGATCGTTTCTAGTAGAAATCATTCATAGTGTTGAAGACGGGGACGTAGAGCAAAGGTGCTCGAACCTCGAAACAAATCTCCCGTCTTTGCGATTGCTCTCCTCTCACTTGTATTTATATCTTGCATGCTTATATTGTTTATCTCTTTATATGCTTATATACTTGTGCTTAATTGATATATGCTTCGTATTGTTTGCTTACACTTGTATTCAACCAAGAGAGTCATGGTGACACCTCAGCTCTTAATCTAGAGGAATCTTGAGGAGATAGTCCAGAACCCTTCACCGGAAATTCGACTACACTCTTGTGTTATACCTTGTGTGTTAGCTTAATAGGTTTAGTTTAATTAAATAGTTTTTAATTCTGCATCATTAGCATTAGATTAGCTAGTACACCTATTCACCCCCCTCTAGGTGCATTTTCAATTGGTATCAGAGCTTAGTGCTCTTGATTTGGGTCTAACAACCTTGAGTTAAAGATCATCATTTTAGCTAATCACAATATTTGTTTACACACACATGGATTTCATGACACCTCCCATGTTTGACATTTTTAACATCCAAACTTGAAATGTTAAGATGTCCATGTACCTCAAAGCCCTAGGTATAACACAATGCAAAAGTCATGTTTATCTTGCACCATTAAGGATTCATATTTTGTTAATGGCAAACATCTAGAGGCCAATGCAAAAGTCATCCATGCATTAAAGAGTACCCTAAATGATGATTATATATGTAGGGTTGCTAACTTTGATTCGGCTTTTGTAGTATGGAACATACTTATCTCCCTTGGTGAACAAAAGCAATACTATGCGAGGAATGACTCGGATGTGGAAGTGATGCTTCCAACATATACTACATGGTCCAAGGAGATGACCCCCTTAGGTAAATCCGCATCCGAGCTAGAAGATATTGACATGCCTTATGATGAGCTTGCTCTTTTTGTCAAAATCTTCTTGAAAAATATAATTTATTGAAAATTGAAAACAATAAATTGAAAAAGGAAAACACTTCTTTGTTAAAAGAAAATGACTCTTTTAAAATAAATTGAATGTGTCTTAAAAGAAAATGAATTTTGAAAAACTAAGTTGTTTTGGTGGAAAAGGAAAAGGAAGTTATTTTACAACGACAACAACAACTAAGCCATATGTCCCTAGTATTTGGGGTAGGCAACATGAACCAAAAGAGAATTACGCTGGATCGGGCACATGGATCAAAGTTATTTTAAATGAAAATAAATCTTTGAAAAAGAAAATTATTTTAAAAGAAAAAGAAAATATTCCTAAAAAGAATAAGGATTTTGCTTTCCATGTTTCTTCTTCCAAGTTGATAATGATATTTGTATTATGAAGAAGAATATTGATTGTTTGGGCTCCACTTTGAGCCAATGTGCAATTAACCATAATAGATTGGAATCCATGTTTCGCAAGAAACAAATTCCACATGTTCATGCACATAACCCACAACATATATATGCACACTATGCTTACATTCATACCACTCATATGCATGCTAGAGTGTATAAATGTACACATTGCGGCCGCAAAGGCCATCTTGCAAGATTTTTCTTTGATAGATTAAATCATATAAATTTTGTAAATAACAATGTTTGGGTTTCTCATAATACTAACCCCTGCGGACCCAAAAAGAAATGGGTACCAAAATTCTCACCTCTTGTGTTGATGTAGGTGTGGGCTCTCACATGACATAAGAGGTATGTTGCCTTGGTGGTGGATGCATGAGGAGGTAGATGGACATACCTTATTGATGCATTGCTATCAAGGAAGTTTGGTGGGAGGACGACCATGGTTTGGAGACCTAGAGATTGGTTCATTGGTTTTGATAACTATCTCTAACTCCTATTTAGTTTACATGCTTTTATATTGATAATTTTAGCATGTTTTGGTTTTATGTTAAATAATCATGTTTTGTTCTTCAAGTGGTGAATACTTATTTAAATGTAATTTTATAAAACTTGTGTATATACTTGTACAAGTAGTGAGCTACACTTGATTATTATATGTTTGTTGTAATACCCCGTTCCGGAATACGTACTTAGTTGCGTATTCAGTTTTTCGATCGTATTTTTTTCGATTTACTTCCTATATTTGACCGATTTCAGTTTTAAAAATCATTTTCCAATATTATGTATTTTCTATGATTTTCTGGATTTTTCCTGAATTAAAATGAATTTCTTCAAAACCGGTGTCGACCAGTGCCGCTGATCGATTCTTGGATTTTTAATTCACAAACAGTTAGGAATTTCTAGAAGGTCCTTTAGACTTTATTTCCTAGAATCATATTTACTATCTAAATACTTTTTCTGAGAATTTTATGAATTTATGAAAATTCCAACGGAGTCGGTAGATAACTGATTCCGGGATTTTTAGTTTTAAAACTATAAGTTATTTCTTCAAACGAATTTCACCATGAGTCTTAAAATAATATTCTTGATTTTTAGTAAATTTTGCGAGTCGTTCCGAGATACTTGAATTTCGGACGATTTCGGTATTTTCTGAAATGTTTTCCGCATCTTCGACCTAAACCTGGAAAATTGTCTTTTCAACATTTCTAAATTTAATCCAAGAGAAAATATTTTCATTTATAATTTCTTTTCCTTTTCCTTTTCTTAATTTCCTTCCTTCCTCCACAACCACAAGCTTTTCCATTTTCCAATTTTCAATAATTCCACTTTTCTCCAAAATTCCACCAACTCCCACCTACTTCCTCATTTAATGCATCTCTCTCTCTCTCTCCATGGCCGGCCAAGTGGCCAAGAAGAGGGACACTCATCCTCTCTCCTATTTGCAATAAACCCCCTCTCATTTGCATCATTTGCATCTCCTTTACAAAATCCCAATCCTATATAAACATTCCCTTTACACTTCTTTCCTTTTTTACTTCCTTCCACCAAGAGATAGCCTTCACCCAAAATCCTCCTTCATCTCAACTCAAACCCTAACTCCAAACACCAAGGTCTTCATCATCTCCACCTCAAGCAACCATTTTGGAGCTTGGATCGTAGCTTCCTTCACCGCCAAAGATCACCTTGGCGCTATTCGTCGACAACGATCCTTTCGAAAGCGTAAAACGTCGATTTACCATTCCTAGTGAGTATTTCCACTCACCAAGACTTGTCTAATTCCTAACACACTTGTGTTCTCATATCTTGTACATTACATCTTCAAAATCATGTTTTTAGACATCAAACACAACCATCAGAAAATCTGTTCTGTATTCTGTTCTCAGTCGATTAGTCGACTTGACCTAGGTATTAGTCGACTAACCCATCTGTTTTGAAACGTAACCTTTTCTGGTAACACAGTTTTAGTCGACTTAGCCTAATTATCAGTCGACTATAGATCACTAGTCGACTACCCCTTTTACCCTAGTCGACTAACATTCCCTGTAACAGAAACCCAACTTTCTGTATCTCAGTTTTAGTCGACTTAGAGTATCTGTTAGTCGACTTGAGACCCCTATTAGTCGACTACTCCCTTGACCCTAGTCGACTAACTTTCCCTGAAACAGAACCTCAACTCTCTGGAACCCAGTTTTAGTCGACTAATTCAGACTGTTAGTCGACTAGACACCCCTACTAGTCGACTAACCCTTCCACCTAGTCGACTAATTCTGACTGTTTGTCTTAGTTGATTTCTTTTCTGAATTTGGATCTTATCATTGGTTCATGTGCTATGTATTATTGTTACTTGTGCTTCATGACTGATACCTCATGACATGTACTTGATGGATCTTACTTCATATTACACCATGACTTGTTATTATATATTTCCACTTCATGACTTATTATTGTGTAGTCTCATTCCATAACTTGTTAATCAATGGATATCACCACTTATCATGCCATCACTTGAACCAAGCATGATACACTTGACTTTTGTATAAAATGGACCAACTTACATTGGTCGGGGGAAAACATGCGGATATCGATATGTGTACGTGTTTACAGTGGTTTTAGGAAATGTTGTGCAACTCATGTTCCGGTCTGACCTGTGGGCCACCAGGGGACCGAGGGGAGTGCTTGCTCCCTCTTCCTGAATACTATCATGATAAAGGGCATACATAAGACCCTCCTGTTAGCCTAGCGGCTGGCTTCCGTCACCAAGCAACGGAACAATCCTGGACCGTTATCCCGGGCATGTACGGGATCCACTGTAAACATAGTTCGTCGATACAACCGCTGGTTTCCAATAACAACCTTGTTTCACTAGGATATGGATCTATGTGCGCTGGGACGCTGGGTCACATAGCTAGATATCGTAGTAAGACAAGTAATAATAATAATAGACTTTAATTGTGGATCCATCGTATTTGGACTTTATTCTTTATGCTTTTATTTCTTGCTGATTTATATTCATTATACTGTTCCATATTTCCTATATCTGTCTCTTAGCCATTTGGCTGTAGCCTGATTTTTGTTATGAGGTCTTGACCCCCTTGGATTTGCATATTCAGGTTCTGAGGCTTGGATCGAAGTGGAGCCATCCACAGAGGATCAAGCTTTCTTTAGTGAGCAGGCAGATTAGTTCCTGTTCTTCGTGCCAGACCCTTCCGTTTTGACTCACGGGATCTTCATCCACCTCGTGAGCTCTTTGTGTTTACATTGTAATCTTACTTTTGGACTTGGTTGTGATGTAATACACGTGTAATGTGTAATACTTTATCATATCCTGTGATAGCTTTGTAGTTGTACTTTTATGTTGGCACATGTATGGATATCACGCTTTGTCGTGTACTCTGATTTTTTGTTGTACTTATTGCTTAGCGTATATGCGTGGGGGCATTTTCTGACCTACGTATATACGTCGCAGTGACGTCCCCGTATCCGTGGGATCGGGGCGTTACATTTGTGCTTCAATACTCATTTGTACTCATTACATGTACATGTATAACCTAGTTTTGATGATTCTTTCATTTATACTTATTTTTTCTATTTTTGTACATGTTTTGCTTCATGTATATGCTATTTTTGTCTAAAAACTAATAAATATACATGTATATTCTTGAGTCACTTGCCTTCATGCTAATTCTATTATGGACTCGTTTGTGTTTGGATATGTATGTATATTTTTAGTTTTAATAGAACATACATATACCTTGAAGTTTGATTAATTTTAATGAAAAATAAAGTTGTATGATTTTCATGTTTTTGATAAAAGAATTTTATGTTTATTTTGAGCTTTATTGATTATTTTCATGAATATGCTACTCACTTTATTATTGTACACTCACATTTCTTTTGTTTACTCATGACCGTGTTTCATGAGTATTTATGAGCTTTACAGATTTCGAGTATCAACTCTTATGTATTTAGCTTGCTTCATGGAAGATATGATTTGTTTTCATGTTTTAAGGATCTTTAACTAGTTTTTCAAAATTAATTTAAACTAGTTATTTATTCTTCATTTGGTAGTGTTTTCAATTTACAACTATTTTCAAATCTTATTTTTGAAAACTTCTACTTAAAGGGCGGATGGATGGGCAACCATACCTTATATACCTTATTGAATATCTTTCATCATGTGCATGAAAAGGGAGATAGTTATGAGTTTTACACTTGATCTTCAAGGGATTTTTAATGTTTGTATACTCATATTTGTTTATTATATATGTATGCTTCAAAATCAATTAGTATCAATTTTACTTGGTATTTTCATTTTCATACATACATATATATGATTGATTGTGCTTGTTTTACAATATATTTACATTCTTAAAGCACAAATTATGTTTATGGTAAGCTTGAGTTTATTCCAAATGTTATTGGTATTTTTACAAGCTTATACATTGATTTCAATTGGCATTTCAATTGGCATTTATTTGATATCAAAAAGTACTTCATGCTTCACCTTCAATTGGTATCAAAATCTACTATTGGTATCTTAAAAATATTTTTTTTCAAGTGGTACCAACTTTTATTTTTCAACTACAATTTGATTTCATTGATATCAAAATTTGTTTTGTTGACTTAAGAAATTTCAAAATTTTGTTTTAAGTATTATCAAAAATTTTGTTTTAAAATTTGTTGATATATATTGCTTATTTGCAAGGGGAGCTTAACATTTCTTCTATATATAGATTCATGTCGAGTGTATCTCATATTGAAGAGCTTGACCTCTCTTCTTTACGTGATACACGTGTGTAGGAGAAGCTTGACATCTCTGTTTACACATTATATATTATACTTTATGTGGGTAGGGTCTAGTCATCCTTTCTCCATGTAATCCATGTATGCAGGGGGAGCTAATTTTACGCCTCCTCTTCATGAATGTATATCGCATATACATCTTTATTGTTTGATTGTCCTCACCCCTTTGTTGATGAATTGACAAAAAGGGAGAGAAGAATTTTGAGAGTTTTATATGCATGTTTATATCTTTGTTTATGCATATATGTTTTTTTAGTTTATGCATTTTATTGAATATCTTTTATTTGTTTATTACTATGCATGAGTTAAGGGGGGCTTCTATGAAGCTTAACTTTAATTCATACATATATAACTCCATGAGTTTTTCATCATAAAAAAGGGGGAAATTGTTGGCTCAAAGGCCCATCGCTCTAGTGTTGATGATGATTAACTCATGTAGTTATAGTACTAATGATCTTATGTTTATATAGTTTCAGATATTGATCAAGATCTTAGTCGGTGTTTAGCTTCAACAAAAGATTCGAAGTCAAGTTTTGAAGCTAGCACGCGTTGATTCAAAAGCTCGCGCATCAAGATCGCATCAAGCACTCAAGAGGAGTCTAGCTCGTTGGATCAAAGTTTGGACCAAGTCAAGAAGGAGAAGAAGATTTTCAAGAGAAAATTTTCGAGAAGACTTGTGTCATGGTTGTAAGTGTTAAGATTTATTTTTAGATAAAATGTAAAAGATAGATAAGTTGTGGATTGCTCAAGTTCATATGCACACACAAAATTTATATGTGTTTTCATAAGATAGTTTTGAGTTTAAAAAATACCGTTTGATTTTGAGCTTCAAAGTATACATCTTTATGTTTCATGAATAGAGTTCATTAAAATGAGTTTATATGGTTTATATATGTTTTGGATTTAATCCATACACATTGTTGATTCAAAAGTTTAGAAAAACTTATTTGATGTTTCTATATCATGTGTTTAAGTTTTGGATTTATCAAAACTTATTTTAGAGCTTATTATCAAAAACATAATATTTCATCTTATATGTGTATTGGATCATATCCATACACAATAAGCTTCAAAAATGCTTAAGATATCTTGTTTTTATATTTGGAAAAGTTTTAGAAAAAATATTTTTCAATTCGGAGATTGATTTTGAAAAATACGGATTTTTGTTTAAGGCAAAATTTCTATATCACAAAAATAGTTCAAAATATTTGTAATATGTGTTGATTTTTAATCAAACATGTTTGTATATCAAAGTATGTTAATGAACTTATTTTGTGAATTATGGAATTTTATTGGAGTTAAAATAATAAGGTTTTTAATCCCAAAATATCAGCCAGACCTCGCTGGCGGTCGATCGGATGGTCAACCAGACCAGGGGTCGGTCGACCGGACCGGTCGACGATGTGCACGAGAACGTGCACAGGACCAGCCAAGTAGGCCGGTCAACCGTGCGGTGGACCGACTGGAATGTACCCACTCTCGGGTACTACCGGTCGACCGGGCGGTCGAACGGAGGCACAACGGTCAGAAATAGCCGATCGACCGGCCGGTCAACCAACAACAGTATCCGCTGCTAAGTTGGCCTCCAACGGCTAGTTTTTGTAGTCTATTTATATGGGGCTGTTTTGTGCTGTTTTAGATAAGATTTTTGGAGTGTTCAAAGCTAGTTCCATCTATTGTAGAGCTTTTCTCCACTTGTTCTAGAGCAAATATTTCCATATCAAAAGGAGAGTTTTCAAGAGTGGTTTTCAAAAGTAACTTCTTGAGTATTTCACCACATCTCTATCCTAATTTTTCTCACACATACTTGAGCTTTCCATTGCTAAATCCATCCTATAGGAGCTTTATTGTGAGAGTTGTTTTAGTGATTAAGAGAAGTGATCACAAGTTTACATCTTTGTATTGTGAAGTGTTGTAGAGGTTGTGGCCTCGGTGAAGAAGGGTTTTGTGGTGATCAAGTGAAGTGATCACCAAGTGTTCCGACGTGTGATTGGAGGAGGGTTAGAGGTGCGGCCTCTGCAAGCTAGTGTGCTTGCGTATGTTGTTCTTGCGGAAACAAGTGAGGGACTTGCAGGTCCGGAGTTCTAGTGTGAACTCGTTGTAGGTGTTGCGGCACCGAGTGATCTTGCAGGATCATTTCTAGTGAAAATCCTTCATAGTATTGAAGGCGTGGACGTAGAGCAAGGGTGCTCGAATCTCGAAACAAATCTGCCGTGTTTGCGATTGCTCTCTCTTACTTGTGTTTATATCTTGCATGCTTATATTGTTTATCTCTTTATTTGCTTGATATACTTGTGCTTAATTGATATATGCTTCGTATTGTTTGCTCACACTTGTATTCAACCAAGAAAGTCATAGTGACACCTCAACTCTTAATCTAGAGGAATCTTGAGGAGATAATCCAGGGCCCTTCACCGGGAATTCGGCTACACTCTTGTGTTATACCTTGTGTGTTAGCTTAATAGGTTTAGTTTAATTAAATAATTTTAATTTCGCATCATTAGCTTTAAATTAGCTAGTAGACCTATTCACCACCCTCTAGGCGTATTTTCAATTTGTCTTTTATGTGATCCGTAGTAAGTCCTATTTTCAGTATGATTTTATCTACAGAGTAGAAATAGTTAGATATTCAATATGATTTTGATGTTTTCTTTTCCTGTAAAGTTAAAAGACAGGAGTTTATGTTTTATTATTTAGCATACAGTAGAAATCGATCACAGAAAAGGATGTTGTAAGGTTTCTTCGATCCTTGTGTTTAGTAAAGCAATGGGGCCAGTTGGCTGATGACCGGATTTGATTTGGTTCAAACCAAAGTTTGTTTGGATCCTTGTAATCACACCTTATTGTCTATGGTATGAATCCTGGAATGAAATCCACTTTCCCATTGGATGTAGTTTTGGGGGTCTTATTGTGTTCATTCTTGTGTGCATTTTTTTTTTTTTTACATTGAAGATAATTGAAAGAAACTCACTGCTGATCCTTTCTCTTGTTTTGCCACTTCTAACTTTATGCAGCTGAGGCCACTGAGCCCTTGGCTCAGAGGTTAGGTGTTTATGGATGGGGCTTAAACCTTGACCTGACTGAAAATTTTGGGATTTTTAGTTGTCTAGAACACATTCGAACCCGAGTAGACAGGTTTTCATTTTCTTCAAAACCCACTAAACCCAAACCCTAAAAAACTTGAACCTGAGACCACCTTTTTATAGACATAGTAAAAATATATACTTTCTTTTATATGTGTGTGTGTAGAGAGAGAGAGAGGGGTGTGTGTGTGCGTGTAGAGAGAGAGAGAGACTTATGTCATTACGGAAGGATCCAAAGCAGAATCCTTCCCACTCAAATACAACCCTAGGACAACCGAATGCAAGATCCATTATGTTGAAGTTAATCTACATTATTTAAATAACTAAAAAATAAAAAATCATGTATTTTGCATACTTTTTGCCCATCCATCAAGTAGTCGCAAAATGGACGGTAGAAAATAGTATATTGCTTAGATCTACGTCTTTAAACATACAATTTCAAATATTCTATATCGTTAAACTAACAAACTCACTATTTCGGCTGTCCATTTTGCGTCTACTTGATGGATGAAAAAAAAGTATTCAAAATACATGATTTTTGATTTTTAGTTACTAGAAATAATGTAGATCAACTTCAACGTAGTAGATCTTGCATTCTGATGTCCTAGGAGTGTATTTGAGTGGAAGGATTCAGCCTCGAATCCTTCCGGAATGACACAAGTCTCTCTCTCTCTCTCTCTCTCTCTCTCTCTCTCTCTCTCTCTCTCTCTCTCTATATATATATATATATATATATATATATATATATATATATATATATATATATATATATATTGTAATCCATCCAGGTATCTGAGCCGGCTTAGCGCACCCGACTAATCCCGTGGGGTCTGCACACCTTGCCCTGGGAAGTTTCCCTACACAATCCTGGGTAAGTCGCGGGAATAAATTCCAGGAGGCACAATAAAGGAATCTGAAATGGCGACCTGCTGGGGAGCAAACCCCTGATCTAACTAGTCGAGCGCCCCCTTGAAGACACACACACAAAGTCCCCTCATGTGGTCACACAGTAAGCAGTTGGGTTTGCTCCCTAATAGGCGCCAGTTCGAATCCCTTCAGGTATGACAAATAATTTCCCCCACGAGCATTCAGGCTCGGGTTTACCCAGATGTGTGTGCAGGGTTATGCACAAGCCTAAGGGATTAGTTAGGGTTCATGGCTGCCCCTGGATACCCTTGTTTCTAATACACACACAGATACATATACACACACACACACACACACTTGTGTCATTTCATAAGGATTCGCAGCCGAATCTCTCACTCAAATACAACCCTACGATATCCAAATGCAAGATTCATTCCGTTGAAGTTAATCTACATTATTTCAAGTAAATAAAAATAAAAAATCATGTATTTTAAATACTTTTTTTCTATTGATCAAGTAGGTGCAAAATGGACGGCCGAAATAGCATATTGCTTAAATCTACGTCTTTAGACATACAAATTCTCGATCCGACCATTTAATCATGATTTAAACAGTTAAAAAACCCTCATACACCAATTTTTTTAGATTTCAAATATTCTACACTGTTAAACTAGCCAACTCACTATTCGGCCGTCCATTTTGCACCTACTTGATGGAGGAGCAAAAAATATTCAAAATATATGATTTTTGTTTTTTAGGTACTTGAAATAATGTAGATCAACTTCAACGGAGTGAGTCTTGTATTCGGATGTCGTAGGGTTGGTATTTAAGTGGAAAGGATTCGGCCGCGAATCCTTCTGGAATGGCACCAGTCCTCTCGCTCTCTCTACAAACACGGGTGTGCATATGTTTTTGCATAGTACATATATACATCTATATCTATTTGTATGTATATTTAGGTATACTTTTACATAGTATTCATTTGTTAAACCTGACCGAGTTTGGGATTAAATATCTTCAATACCCACACAACCCGACCGACGAACACTCCCAGGGGTGGGGTTGGTAGTCAGGGTCGGTCCTGGGTTTTCAAAGGCCCAGGGCGAATGTAGAAATTGTGTCTCCATATAAGCATACTAATTAGACTTTTTTTCCCAATGTGATAGATATACTAATTAGTAACATTACAAAATATTATATTAAGATCTAAGTCTATAAGATATAATCTTTGAACAAAGTTGACAAGCAATTCCAAGTTTCCAACAATAAGAATTTTTTATTCAACTAGGCAATGTCCTCCGTATAGATTATTGTACCAACTGATCATTTTAAAGGACGGTTTAGCTCTCCTCCTGGTGCCCAAAAATCAACTCAGTTTGTGAACAAACTTGAAATTTATTGATGCACGTGATTTCACGAAGCTGTTCCACTCTAAGAAATATACTTTTGGATGTAAAGCAATTAGAATTGCAACTAAATTAACATTTCAAAGCTCATGGTAATCAAATTATATACTTTTTAAAAAAGAAATTCATTTATATCAGAATTACAAAATTCTTACTCGATGCGATCCTCCCTCTTCAGCATCACCCTCACCCTCCCTCTCTGCGTGAAGTCCCAAAGGTACGCCTTATCAAGCTGCAAATAAACAAAAATATTTTAAAAAAAAAAAAAAAAAAAACCAAAAAATCACAAAAAAATCAACCAAGCTCAAGAACGATAATAACAAAAATACCTCAACTGTTACAGGGGATCTTGAGGTGTCTGCAACCGTCGTTGATCTCGATGCGACGATGCACGTGGCGTTCTCGCACGCCCTCTCGGCGGCGATGTGGCTGCCCTCGGCGATGGTCTTCTTGGAGTCGATGTAGACGGGGTAGATGATGATCCATTTCTTGATGTTGAGTGTGGACCCATCCATCATCTTCCTCGCTCGCGATCTGAATGAATCTAGCAGAGATTTTAGGGTTTTGGTGTTCAGAACTTCAGATCAAATTAATTTGATTAATTTTAGGACCCGATTACAAAAACTATTCTTCATTTTCTTGATCCGGCCTATGGCTTTGGGGAAAGTTTGTGCTTTATGGGCTGAAAAAAATTGGGCCCCGGCTTTTGGGCCCTGGGCTTCCCCAGGTCGCCCGCGTCCAGGCCGGCCCTGTTGGGGGTCAAAACTTTTCCATTTCTTTTATTTTTTCTATTAAAAATAAAATAATTGACATCTTCTCGGGTAAAAACAAAATCGAAGCCAAAATATCGTATTTTTGGAAAAATATTGTAGCATGGTTTTAAATAAATTTTTGAACTTTCTTACATTTTTAAGCATGTCTTATACGAGAATTGTTAGTAATATTTTTTTTTTAGAAATTATTATATCACAATGTGATTTACTTATAAATCATTGTTAGCAAATCTATTTATCCATCAAGCATTATGAAATAAGGAAATATAGACAAAACTGATAATTCTAACTTGCTAATATTATAAAATATGTTTTATATGGCGATTTTTTTTATGAATACGTGTGTGTAGACAAATTAGGCTAGCAAGATATAAAATTTGACACAAATATAAAACGGTTTACATTCTTATTTTAAAATTAAAGTGTTTTAAACGTGAATTACCACGGGTATTATTTTTGGCATTTTCATTACTTTTGCTTGTTTTTTTCCCCCTTACATGGGAGTAGATTACTGGGCCGGATCCGTTAGTTTTGTTTAGGAACAAAGTTAAGATAATATATGTTATTGGATGTTGTTGGATCCGGCCCGTTATTACATTGTGTGGGGTGGGGGATTCACCAGCTTAGTGCCAGTTTGTTTCAAAGGCCAAAAATCAGATATTTAAGAGCCGATCAAATCATGCAGTTTTTTTATTTGATTCACTGTAGCTACAGTGAAAAAAAATCAGACAGCTGAGCGAACTAGAAACTCTCGCGGATGATTTCTACAGATTTGACCATGTCGGCAAATTGCGGGGGCGCGCACCTTGATGAATATTTTCACACCAAATGAAACAAATACAACCAAAAAAAATTCGGCATGGGGGGTTGTATCAATCGTCACTGGGGGTGGCTAATGGGGCGGGTCCACCCGCTTCGACCCGCCCCGCCCCGCCCTGTGCGACCTGTTTGAGTCGCACAGGGCGAATTGTGGGTCAACCTGGACCCGTCCCGTTTAGAGGCGGGTCAACCTGAATTGACTCGTCCCGTTTAAACGGGATGGGTCAGATTCGTCGGGTCGGGGAAAATTTTCCCCGACCACTCTTTTTTTTTTTTCCCCCCCTTTTAAAGTCCTATATTATTATACATGTGAGACGGGAAAATTAATTTTAGGCCCTTATTTTATTTTTTATTTTTTTTTTTAGCCCTCAACAACTAAAAAAATGTCTATTGCGGTAAATTTGAAAATTTAAAAATAAAATAATAATAAAATTTGAGACAGGTCCAACCCGTCTCGGCGAATTCGGATAACGAATCGGGTCTATCCCGATTACTTGATTCGTCTCGTTTGGATTCGTTACGAGACAGGTTCAACCAGTCTTGTAACGGATTCGTTAGCTAACGGAACGAATCAACCCGATTCGTCCCGTTAGCCATCCCTAGTTGAACAGCTAAAATTTGAGAGTTTTTTTTTTTAAGGAAATAAAAAATAAATTGGCAGCTGATAAATACCTTCCTTAATAATTCTGAAGCACACCACTACAGGCTACAGCCCTTCCGCTAACTACTCCCCAAAGAGGCAGAGAGGGCGCGCATCTATCAGAATACGGAGTGCATTTATGACTCTCAAACTCGAAACCAAAAACTCCCGCCAGAATTTACCCAAAAGCAAACTATTAATTAAAAACCGCGGGAATAATCTCAAAGTCGAAACGATTCGAGCCTAATTTTCCCGCCGAAACCAGCTTTATTATATATAGAGAGCAATAAAATAGAGTCTCTCATTTCTCTCTCAGCTCAGATCTATTCTTCTCTCTCTCTCTCTCTCTCTCGCTGCTCTTTGTACATTTTTTCCCCTCAATCAAAAACCCTAGCGATCTAATCTATCGAGCTTGTTATGGGGAAATCCGTGACCCCTGATGCGATCTCTAAGCTGCTGGCCAACCCGTCGCCCGATTCGCCGTCGGAGATCCCGGAGATCATCGTTCAAGTCGTCGATCTCAAGCCCATTGGCACCGGCAACACTCGGTTCACGTAAAGATCCCTTTTTTCGCCCTTCTATTGTTCATTCTTCCTTAAATTGATCCCCTTTCTTTAAATGCATGCTTTAATCCTTAAAATGCTTGGGAGCTTTAGAGTTGGAAAATGACCATAATTTAAAAATCATGGATCAGGATCATAATTGACATGCTGATGTAACTAAAGGGGGGGAAATGTGAACTTGTGTCATATTTTACTAAATTTTCTAGGGCTTTCTTCTTGGGATGGATAGCAGATGGTTGTCTAAATTCTTGCGTGAATATATAAGCTGATTTTTCACATGTTTGGTTTGCCCAAATTATTTAAGTCCATGAGATTAAGTGGTGGAAATGTCTTATAGTGTAGTGTCTTGTTGTGGGTTTATGTGTATTGATGTTTAGCTAAATCCTTCAGCATAGATATGCTGGAATGTTTAGAACTGCTCTGTGCTTTCTCTGCACATCTGAGTAAATACATGTTGAATCCTGATAATCCAATTTATGTCTTTTGGGGGGTGGTTGGAATAAATTTAAGCTGATGTATTTGACTGCCAGAATCAAATTGCTTGCCTCTTGGATTTCGCTTCAGTCTTTTGCCTAAATTCGATAAATAGTCTACTTGATTTCCAGGATAAAAATGTGCCTTATTATGAGCAACTTAAGGATATCAATGATAACTGAACAACTGATGTACTGTAGGCGTGGTTTCCTGTTATTAATAAATAAATAAAAATAATAATGTAGTAAAAGAGGAAAAAATCTTAACTTTTGTCATATTTTGTTAATTTATCTAGTCTTCTACGTGAGATGATTCATTCAAATTTTGGCATACTGGGTGATTGTTAAAATTTTCTGGTATGAATATAAATTGATTTTGACATGTTATGAAACTGCCACCTTCTGCTTGCTTTGTCTCTCTTTGGTTTGTGATAATTATTTGATTTCATGAGATCAAGTTTATGGAAATGCCTACTAGCACTTAATGATTATGTTGTGATTTTATGTGTATTGATAATTTGCCAGATTCTTTGGCATAAATAAGCTGGATGCATCTTGATCTTTGACAATCCTATCAAAGATAATGACACTCTGGATGGTGTTAAAAAGTGTAGCCTGACTTATTAACTGCCCCAAGCCACTTGAATTTTGATTTATGCTGTTTACTTGACTTTGCAAAACAGCCTATTTGATGCTCAGGATAGTAAAATTGCCTTATTTTGAGGCAGTCAACTATATTGTCTAGTTTTCCCTAAATTTTAGATTTACTTTGAGTCCTATGTGAATGTTATTTCTAATGTGTGTTTGACAAAAAGAAATTACCGTATTAATAAAAGTCTTGGGTTTTAAATTGCATTTTTTTTTGTCTATTAATGATCAGGACTTTGATATCAATCTGGAAACTCATTGCAAACTTTTAATCTGCAGTTTCATGGCTAGCGATGGAAAGATGAAGCTCAAGGCAATGCTTCCGTCTAGTTTTGCTTCAGAAATCCATTCAGGAAACCTTCAGAACCTTGGGCTAATACGCATTCTGGATTATACTTGCAACACCATCCCCAATCAACATGACAAGTAATTCAATATTTGATTTCTCCTTTTTCTTCGCATCTTGCTGGTTGATGTTATTAATCATTACTGGCTTCTCTGTATGATACAGGGCCTTGATAGTCACAAAATGCGAGGTAGTCTCTCCTGCACTTGAAGCTGAGGTCAAAAGTGAAGTAAAGAGGGAAGATACTGGAATTGTATTAAAGCCCAAGCAGGAAATGGTTGCAAAATCTGCAGCGCAGATTGTGCATGAACAATGTGGGAAGTAAGTGTATAAAATTTTTTTCCTTCAAAATTCTATCCATTTTTATATCTTCTCATGAATTATTCACTGCAACTTGAGTCAGCTGTATTTGCATGTTTGTAACTAAGATTTTGTTCATGACTGGCCTAGATTATTGACTGTTAACTTTTTTCTTCATTTGAAACATGATCCCAGCTCTGCTCCGGTTGCTCGAATGGCTATGACTAGAAGGGTACACCCTCTTGTTTCCTTGAACCCCTATCAAGGCATCTGGACCATAAAAGTTCGTGTCACAAACAAGGGCAATTTGCGTTCGTATAAGAATGCTAGAGGAGAAGGTTTTGTCTTCAATGTTGAACTAACTGATGAAGATGTAAGTTGATTTAATTAGTTTTCTTTAGAGCATTATACTAATGTTTATCATAGCTTTCCCTAGTATTGCCTTTGTTTCAATCACATCAATAATAGTCATGGAACTCTTTTATCTGTTGTGGATTCCTTTGCAGGGTACCCAGATACAAGCCACCATGTTTAATGAAGCTGCAAATAAGTTTTATCCAAAATTTGAATTGGGAAAGGTTTACTACATTTCTAAAGGAACTCTTAAGGTTGCAAACAAACAGTTTAAAACTGTTCAGAATGATTATGAGATGACCTTAAATGAGAACTCTATAGTTGAAGAGGCAGATGGAGAAGGGACTTTCATTCCAGAAATAAAATACAACTTTGTGAAGATTGATCAACTTGGATCATATGTTAATGGGAGGGAGGTTGTAGGTAATGCAATCATCTAAGTAATACTTGCTTTGTGCATTCTTCATTTAAAAAAAAAAAAAATTATAACTTTGCTTGAATTTTCTGTTGTTTGCAGATGTAATTGGGATTGTGCAAAATGTTTCTCCTACTCTAAGTGTTCGGAGAAAGAGCAACAACGAGACCATTCCAAAGCGCGATATCACTATTGCAGATGATTCGTAAGTAAAAAAGTTCACTGATTCTTAAGTAATTGTAGCTATTTCTGATTTATAGTTTATAATTTGGTTTGTACTTAGAATTCACTTCTATATGCAGAAACAAAACTGTTACGGTGTCTCTATGGAATGATCTTGCCACACAAGTAGGTCAAGAGTTGCTGGATATAGCTGAGAAAGCCCCTGTTGTAGCAATAAAATCCCTGAAAGTAGGAGATTTTGGAGGTATAGAGTTTAAAGTACCACATCTATTTACTAACTATTTTCTCTATACAATTGATTCAATTGCATTCCCTGTTTCAGGCGTATCACTGTCTACATTAACCAAGAGCACTGTGGTTGTAAATCCTGACTTACCTGAGTCTAAAAGCTTCGATCTTGGTGAGTATCAAGTCACCTCCTTGAGCATCCACAACTGTTTTACTAATCCCTTCTTTTTCTGGTTGTGCAACAGGTATGATTCTGAGGGCAAAGATACTTCAATGGCATCCATTGCTTCTAGTGTGAGCCCTACCTCAAAGAATGGACTAAGATCCATGTACTCTGATAGGGTGTTCCTTTCTCATATAACCAGTGACCCAACTTTGGGTCAGGATAAGGTAACATATCATTCTTTCTCGCAGGCAAAGAAGTACTAGTTTCAAACTCCAGTAGTCTTATACAACTTAAGCACTAGCATCATTATTGTTTGCTTACTCAACTTTTTCTTGTGTTCAGCCTGTCTTTTCAGTGTAAATGTTTACATAAGTTTCATCAAGCATGACCAAACAATGTGGTATCGAGCATGCCAGACCTGCAACAAAAAGGTGACAGAAGCTATTGGATCTGGTTATTGGTGTGAATCATGCCAGAAGAATGAGGAAACTTGCTCCTTGAGGTAAAGTAGTCAATTGAAGCCATAAAACATGTATCTTATAGATGTTATTATTGGTAGTGGATCTAAAATTTTTATTTCTACACTCAGATACATCATGGTAATGAAGGTTTCTGATCCATCTGGGGAAGCATGGCTTTCGGTTTTCAATGACCAGGCAGAGCAAATCATAGGGTCCACTGCAGATGAACTTGAAAGAATAAAATCTGAGGTAATATAACCTTTCAGTCAACTTTTGTGCATTCATATTACAGGAATGCTTAGAATATCTATAATGTTTTGTAAAGCACTTGTTAGAAATGCTCTAGTAATTTTCTCTCACCATTTAAATTTGGCTCTCTAGGAGGGTGAAGATAGATACCAGCTCAAGTTAAAGGAGGCCACATGGGTTCCCCATTTGTTCCGAGTAAGCGTCACTCAGACAGAATATATGGGCGACAAACGACAGAGGATAACTGTGAGGTCTCATTCGCCGATCGACTACTCAGCTGAATCAAAATATCTGCTAGAAGAAATCTCAAAGATGTCCCTCTCTTAACTATACTAGGTAGGGTTTTCATGCAAGAAATGACTTCTTTCATCTTCAAACTTAGGTTTACTCTTGTATTTAAGATGTCATTTCAGCTTAAGTTTGGCTGACAGTTCAAACATGAGATGCATTAACTCTCTTTAGTTATTCATGTAATATATTTCCTTCTGAAGTTTATCTATGCTCTGTTGAAGTATGCAAGAATGAGTATACAACTGCAGAGGTTTTTTAATGGCTGATGATTTGTTCCATTGTTTAAACAAATTTAAGAATCAATTTGGCCAAACTTAAGAAAAATTAAGTATTGTTGGCAGGTGTCTGACAACTTCAACAACCAACTGATTGATTATAATTCTATCATCCTAAACTCATTTGACATCCTGATTCCAAAAAAATTCTCTACCATGAGGAAACTACTTAATGAATTGGGCTTCAGATATGCAACTAATAAAGGGAGAAATATAAGAATATTTGTAGGGTTTTACAGGTGTTTGCTTGCAAATTATCAAAGCATGCCTCCATGGCACAACAATATATGTCTCTATGGAATCTAAAAGATCTCGTTAAGATATTTGCATGTGTAAGTAATATCTAGTTTTTTTTTTTTTTTTTTGTATATTAATCCTCTTCCTCAAACTTCATGGATCCAGCTGAGCTTAAGTAAAGTTCGCTCTTTGGTAGTTTGCTCACGTTGGAAATATGCAAAAATTTATCACCAAACTATATGTTTAACTGTATCTTTACTGTGTACAATTTTTTTCTGAAATAAAACTGTGAGGTAAATCATCTGGTGCTTCACATTCTCAAAATAGAAAAGTATAAAATTCCATGGAACACTCATATACAATTTGATTCTTCAAAATTAAAAAAAAAAAAAATAGAAAAAATAAAGCCACCGGAATGCCTTCAGTGAAGTCGTGACTTCACTTCTCCATCGCAGTTGTAGCGCCTGTAGCTCAAACTCATCCAACCTTTGGACGGATCTTCCTCCAGTGCCTAGGGATGGCTAACGGGACGAATCGGGTGGATTCGTCCCGTTAGCTAACGAATTCGTTACGAGACGGGTTCAACGCGTCTCGTAACGAATCCAAACGAGACGAATCAAGTAATCCGGGTAACGAATCGGGTGTCTCACCCGATTCGTTATCCGGATTCGCCGAGACGGGTTGGACCCTTCTCGGATTTTATTATTATTTTATTATTTTAAAATTTCAAATTTATCACAATAGGCAATTTTTTGAGCTGTTGAGGGCTAAAAAAAAAAAATAAAAATAAAATAGGGGTCTGAAACTAATTTTCCCGTCTCACATATATAATAATATATGACTTTAAAAAGAAAAAGAAAGATGAGGGGTCGGGAAAAATTTTTCCCGACCCGATTCGTCCCGTGATTCGTCACGGGACGAATCTGACCCGTCCCGTTTAAACGGGACGGGTCAATTCGGGTTGACCCACCGCTAAAGGGGGCGTGTCCGGGTTCCTTGTACGACTCAAACAGGTCGTACAGGGCGGGTCAAAGCAGGTCGACCGCCCCCTTAGCCATCCCTACCAGCGCCATCACGACATCTGCAGCTCTAATCCGGTCACCCCGCAAACGAATCCCACCAAGGAAGTCGTGACATGTCCCTGCCACCGCCGCAGTGATATAAAATCCGTCCACTTTCAGCCTGTCACCCCGTTCAAATCTCTCGTCGGCCTTGTCCGGATCTGAGAGATCTGCAAAAACCCCTGATTCTTGTTGGCTCTTGCCCGGATTTGAGAGCTCTGCAAAAACATTCTACCCTCGAGAATTCCGCAGCCTAGCTTCTCTGACCGGCCCACACCATCCTCAAGGTCGACGCCAGTCCAGTCGACTCTGTAATCGACCATTGGTCGGGCAGCCTCTGGGCCCGCACAGGCTGCGCCTACATCGACATCCGCTTCACCTGCGCCACCGGCGACTACGGACGCCACCTCGAGTGGGGCGGCATATGCTTCGGCTCAAACCCCTCAGCCTTCCTCCTCAAAGATGCATTCTCTGAAATTCATGTACCAATGTCTAATATTTCAAAAGTCATCATAAAAAGTTTGGGTGAGGACATGCCAAATTTTGAGTGGGAGAAGAGTCCTACATATTTATGGCCAAAGAGGTTGCAAGAGAAGAGTGTATGTGTGCGGCTCTTTCTTTTCTTTTATTTTCTTTCTTTTTTCTTTGGTTTTTTTTTTTTCTTTCTTCTTTCTTTTTTTTTTTGGTGTTGTGGGGGTGGGGTGGGGTGGGGGGGGGGGGGGGGGGGGGGGGGGGATTTTGAAGTATGCTCATGGGATCTTAAATCATCTTAAGGGTTCTCTATCATAGAAATATGGATGCTAGCAACTCTCTAGTGTAAATGCTCCTGAAAATGTTTGACATTGCACTTAGAGACCCATCTTTCAACCAGTCATTGCACTTATAGTAATATGGAAGATTTTATGAAACAAACATTGGAAAAGGTTTGATGGTTGTTTCATTTGTGCAAACATAGTAGGTTAGTTGTATTAGAAATCTAACTTATTTGTTAGTAATATGTATTCATGAACCAAGCACCAAAGCTCCAAATTTTCCTAATGAAGAAGAAAAGAAGGAAGATGCTAAGATGTGCTCAAGGATGCATTGATCACTGAGGCAATATAGGCCAGAAGCCAAACAGAAACACATACCTAAAGGTTTAAAGTAATTGTTAATTATTTATCATGTTTAATATGTTAACATGTTCTGCAATATCTTCTTCTTGTAAAGTTTTCAGGAAAACCTATGATGTAAAAGATGTCAGATCAGGCTAGATAATAATCTGTATATGCAATCGGGTTAGGTCGGTTGCCCTAAGGGTTAACCCAAAACCCAACTCAGAAATATTTCGGGTTGACATTTTCCTATATCTGTGCCCAACCCAACCCAACAAATGTGTTTACCATCCTGTTAAAGTTCGTTGTTGCTCACAGATTGGGTTCGGGTTAACCCGACCCATTTGCACTTGTACCTGCAAGTTCTAACCGAGAATGTATTTCCCGTCCTAAGAAGTTTAAACCTGAAGTTGGATTCTGAGTAGAGGGGATGAAGCTGCCTATGCTTGTTTTAGCATGGTTATGTGCAGTTTATTTACTTATTCTGGAAATGTTGAATGATTACATGCTTTGACTTATCCTAACAGCAATTCAGTTTTTGTGACAACAAAAAAAGAAGAAATGAATTGAAAAAGGGGAGAAAAAATCACTACCATGCTCCATTTGCAGTTAGACGAGCAACTTGACTAATTGCAGATGTGTATATCAGCCATCAGATACCGTCATCTGAAGGGAAAACCTTTCGATGTAGAGAGATTTTCTATTTAAACCTCACAATCTTTTTTCAGCTTCCACCTCTGAGCTATAACTAGTTGGTTCATAGCAGTAATTATTGCTTGCTGCATGAATGACAAAGGTGATCAATAAGAATTCATTCTGCTGGCTGAATTAGATTGATTGCTGATCATCAGCCAGTTCCAGCTTCTCAAGTCTGCTTGTTGAGTGGCTTTGAAGCAATTTCTGGTGTCTTGAAGAGGATTAGTCTTGTAGAAGCAAATATCGATAGCACTCGATTCTTCTCTCATTGCTTTAGATCATGTTGTGCATCGCAAGCAAAGTTGTCTGACATGTTCGTAGTTTGTTAAAACAGATAAACTAGCAACAAAAGTGTGTGTACAAAAAGACTTGTTCTGTACAGATCTTTGTTAATTCTTATTAACTCTGTGCAGTGAAGCGAATGGGCACAGCACTTTGTGTCATGATCTTACAACAATACTAACCTGCTGCCAGTATGATCAACGGAGCAAAACTAACAGGTCTAAACTCCCATACCAAAGGAATATTTGGAATATGAATGCTTTCTTGGAGACTTACAAATGCATTCATGTCTGAGTTGCACAGAGGGAAAAAATCTATACTCCTCCTTTGGAAGAGGAGATCATAAATGAGATCTTGTGCAGCAAGTTTGATGCACTCTTGTCGTCTTTGCGTGATGCAGCTGCCCACTCTTGATACTGATGGAGGCTTCCAGTGAAATCTGTGAACAGGCCGTCAACCTGGATCTGTTAGTCCAGTAATCGTACTCAGCATACGGGTCCTGGTGGAAATTCAGGTGCAAGAACTGGTTCTCGTTCCTGTAAGTGTATGGATGCACCTGCAATAGCCAATGCACTCTTGTAAGTGTAGGAGCATACTAAACAAATGACTTTCAGCTCTGTGTAAATGTAACAAGTTTGAGCCTAAAGAAGGAACCAAATTTTGAGGACTTAAAAATGTTTACTATAAAAAGGTTTATACCAGAGATATCAAATTCTAGTAACAAAAATATTTTTCTAAACGAGATTTGAACCCATTCAAGATATTTTAATAATATGACTATTCATCACTACACCCTTAATTGGAGATAAAGATAAAAAAAAAAATACTTCCTTTAAGGACATAGACCATTATTAAATTGATAAGACAATATAACACTTTCCTCCATCATGGGAGGTTGTAGGTCCAAATCCTTCCATCTCTATTGGTGGAGGATTTCGAATTAAAATGCACGAGGATATTTTTGCATAGTTATTGGGCAACATTAACACCGCACTGAGGCTAATATTATTTGGAAATAATGAAAGAAATTAGAGGCTCTCGTATATTTAGAAAGAATGAAAAAACAAAGGTTCTATACTTTTTACCAACTCCTCTAAGAACTAGAGAAAATGAAAATCCTATTATGATAATTTCTCTGTTAAACATATGAAAAGTTGAGGTAAGTGATGCATGTCATAAGTTATTTATTGTTTTCTTTGTGATATAGACAAATATGGGATAAAAATCAAGAAACGATTAAATAATGTAAAGAAGCTTTCCATGGCTTCCTGCCTCTGCCGGTGGAATTTTTTTTGGAAAGCTCGCATATGGCATGTGGGACCAACAAAATTAGAAACTCAAGTTTTCAGGTTCTTTTCAAACTCCATGAGGCAAACATGGAAACTATAAGAATTTAGAAAAGATTTCCTAGTTTTCCTACTTTCTCTTCTAAATTTCTACACCAAACACTGATCATGATGGCTTGTTGTGATACATGTGCGGTACGAGAATCAATTTGAATTGCTATACATTCTCCCATTTAAAGGAGTTTTCTCCTATTATAGGATGGGATTTTCCCTTTTCTTTCTGGGATGCCTCAACCCTTCTTTGCAATCTTCATCCATAATGTAACTTATGGGGCTTTCTCAAAGAGCCAGGAAAACAAAGACATAAGCTATTTGTTATTTTTCTTGTCTTGATTCAGGAAAAAAAAGTAGAAGAGAAACCCACGAACAGTTAAATAATATAAAGGAGCTCTTTTCAAAGCTAGATTTTTTTTCTGAAAGTTGTCCATGAAACATGCATAGAATCTAGAAACTCAAGCTTCCAATTCCTTTTTTTTCCAGGTTGAACATGAAAAAAGAATTTCACAAAAGTCCCAAACTTTCTTCCTTTTGCTTCTAATTTCAAATGCCTGGTCCATGGAGTCTGTCATGACTCACGACAAGAGGTTCAAATCAAATTGCTAGGCATTTAAAGGAGTTCTTTCCCCTTATACAGGATGGGAGCTTTCCCCTTTTTCTGGGAAAACCCCCACCCCATTCAGTTTTTCTTGTCTCTCATAATGTAAGCCTATAAAAGCCTTTCAGAGAGGAGAGTGTATGCATCTGTGTGAGATGTGTGTCTATATACACATAAACATACATGGTTTCAAATATCGACAAATTCTGATATGTATTAGCAATATCATATCAGGTTTTAAGATATCCGCTACAATATCAACCCTACGATATTGGCTATTAACCAATATTTTATACTTGAAACCATTGGCCGATACCAATATTGAGATAATGGTTAACATGTAACAATATAACAATAATAAAACGAAAAGAGGAAAAATAATACATGCACTGTGTGCGTCAAAAATCTAGTCCATATAACTTCAGGTCTTAACCTTAACCAGTCATATATAGCATATAAATTGAACTTACAAGAATATCATACCTGTAAATCATGAGCATGGGCTTTTGCAACAAGATCAGAAGGCGTTGTCAAATAATTATTCTCTGGAGGAACTATAGTATCTTTCCATGGTCCAATTCCAACCACGTATTCTTTTATAAATTCTAAATAGCTGTCTGAAGTAATTTCCCAATAAGACTGCAGCAGAAAACAATCCAGTAGTCAGTACAACATGGCCAAACCAGTAAGTTATATTTTCAGTGGTAAAAAGCACAGGCAACAATTAAGTGTAAGTCAGATATCATGCTTTCCTGAGCTGCAATACATTACCAAATAAGCACTGTTCGCATATTTCAATGATATTTTACCATTGATAAGTGGAACTTGGGAGAAGTGGCAAGGACTGAGATTTGTGCACAAGTTCAAGGCATGTCACAATACATAGGGAGAGGGTGGAAGATACCCAATATTTTACATTTTCAAGGGGTACATTTCATTCTTAACATGTTCATACTAATCTTCTATGATCTATCACAATTCGGAATTTATAGTATGTTTTAACTATCAGACTTCATCTGGGAGCCGTATTATATCATTTCATGATTCACACAAACCTTGTGGAAGATATTTACTTTACCAAAACAAGAGTTCATAATCACAATTATTCTACAACCAAGAAAAGAAACGTACAAGTGAATAAAAAGCAATATTTGAATGAAGAAGTTTTCTTCATCAGCAAACCTGATTTGTGTCTTGAGTTGAATCGTGACATCATCAATCAAGAGGACTTTGGGTGAGTCTGTCATGTTTGAAATATAAATAAGCGAGGTTGGGGCGAATGACTGTATAAACACTGGTTGCTTTAGCCAATCCTTTGACTTATATGCACCTTTGTACCCATACTTCAAGAGCGTCTCGACGAACTTGTCCTCAAATTTCTTCCTATTTCCCCATTTGACCTGCCCAAAAAAAGGAGCTACAGGCTTACAAAATGCATATAAGCTCTCAACAGACTATACAACTTGAAATGGAAGCTTGGCAATGGAAGAGTATTTTAACTATTAAGGAATAGGTGGGGCTTAGAGTGCCCTTTGAAAAGTAAACCTGTTCCTAGTAGTTCTGTGGGCTTGGATGAGCATTCAAGGGTTAATGAACTAATGCTGAATGGGGATTGGAGTGTTAGCTTGCTGAAAAGTCTCTTTGATGAAGATTTAGCTGGATCTATATCCTGCATACCTATCCCTAGAAGAAGGCAGGATGATGTAATGGTATGTGGGGAGATGGGTGCATGGAGTCCACTGTAAAGGAAGCTTATCACTACTGCAAGCCCACCAAAGAGCAAGAAAGTGAGAAAAGATGGAGCTGGATTTGGAAGTTGTGTGTTGAGCCAAAGGTGCACTGCTTCATTTGGAAGCTGGTGCATGGAAGAATACAGGTGGCGAGAGCATTGTTAGCAAAAGGTATGCAAGTCCACCCTGGGTGTAAAAGGTGTAGTGCAGCATTAGAGGATTTGAACCACTTTGCTTGGAGTTGCCCTGAATCATGTTAAGTATGGTCACTAGCAGGAGCTCTGGGTTGGGATGTGATCTGTGAAATTGGGAGAATAAGCTTTTGGGACATGATGGGTGGTGGGATGCCAAAACATGCAAAGAGAGTGTTAAGAACAGAGCTACAATAGATTACACGTTGTGGCATCTCTGGAAATCCAGAAGTGAGCTGATATTTAAAAAATAAAAGATGGTGTGCTGAAGCTTGGAGAAATGCTCAAATGGATAGAGCAGCATTTTGGCAGCAAAGAATAGGAATGAAGGAGGCGATAGCTATTGGAGGCTGGAATCTATCTTCTTTAGATGGATCACAGCAAACCAGGGAGAGATCAAAATCAACTTCAACAATGGTGTGGTGCCAGGAAAGGCAGGATTTGGGTACATTGTGAGGAATCAAACAGGGGCGGTACTGGTAGCGGGTTGTAAGTGAGGGCCAGTGTTGAATGTCTTAGAAGCTGAGCTACAGAGGCTCTGGGAAATAGTTAAAATAGCCAGGAGAGGTTTCCTGATTCCATGCTGTGGATAGAAGGAGACTCACTCGTGGTTATTCAAGCTTTGATACACATCTTTCTCACTATTCCATCTGTTGTCATCAGGCATTTGTGGTTACCATTTTGCAACTGAGGGAGGCTCCAGGATGGAGGGCGTCACACATCTCTAGGGAGGGAAACCCTCCAGGATTGGCTAGTGGGATTTGAACTAGCTGGGTTAAAATAATTTTCCAGCTGAGCTGAATAGATTATGTAATAGAGATATTTCTGCTGTTTTCTTAGAGAGAGTTAAATAAATAGTAGCCTATGGCTCGATTAGGGAAAAAAGACTATACATAGAAGGCTTCATTATTGACAGAACCAATGCAATTTATTTTGGTTTCTTTCACTGTTTATATTTGCGAATAAACCAAAAGGAAAATTCATATCAATTTAAGCAATAGCAATAACCAAACAATTTGTACAAAAAACATAAATTGATTAGCAATGTATCTTCTTAGATCATGTTAGATTAGATAATATGTGATGGAGACATTGTAGGTAGCTATACTCCTATTTAATCAAGATAAATATTTATAAAATTTAACATTTGTCAAGATCTGAAAAACTATGTATCTTTGAATTAATTAGGTCCAAGGTCAACAGCTAGCCTTGGTATTAGTAACCAGAAAATATAAATAAAATACTAGTCGAAGCCAGAAATCATAATTGGAAGACAACAACTTGGTATCTCTAAACCTTTGTTCTCAAACAGTTTCGGATCATTATTGAAAATCACTTACACGCTGATTGATAAAAACTGGGTTTTTAATCTCTGGGTATATCCCCACAACTCTGTCCGCATCTAGAGCAATTGCAATAAACTCTTCAAATGTGATGATCTGGAACTTCCCTGGTTGTGATGGATAATGAGAACAATTAACTATACTCATCAAACTGAAGAAAAATGCTAGTTAAACATTTATGCTTTTTTGTTAAAAAAAGGAAAACCAAAACAAAAAAGAATTGATGTACACTGCCAAAAGATTCAAGGAACAGCTCTCTTTGTTGCTATGGGGCGCCTATGACCCAAATCGCTGCAGTTTAGTTTCCATACACTATTTTCTCAGTTTAGTTTCCACCCAGTAATATGCAAGATGTGCTGACATTTCCAAAGTTCATGCAGAAAACTTCATGTAATCGTTTTGCAACCTATGCTCCTTAGCCTCATAATGCAACTATTTTGCAACCTATGCTTAGCCACATAGTCACATCAGACCAGACAAAACGATCATCTATTGCTGGAGCTAAATTTACAGGCCACCAAACAGAGCACTAGTAACTTGATTTGTACTATGTGGTGACAAGCATGTGCACATTCAGTTATTGGTGTGACAGCAATAGCAACTGAAAGGAACCAAGTGCCGATAAAAACATTACTGTACTTAGCAAATAAACTAGGCTTAAGCCATGAAAACATGCCCTCAACAGTGCAGGTAGGAGTATGACCATAACCAATTGAGATTTTTTCCCCCCTACAGAACGCCAATTCTTGAATTACCTGCTAGCTATTCATTCAGATCTGTTGGAGCAAATAACAAGACCTACTTAGCCAGAATGGCCTAATGAGTCTCCAACATGGACATGAACCCAGTCTAACAATTTGCATATTAACGCAGTAGGTTTGCAGTGTATGTAAAGTTACATAAATCATCAAAAAAGAGCAAAACCCGTGGCACATGACTTATTGAGAATATAATTTATTTCTGAATACCATTTAAAAAAAAAAAAACTAAGGTCCACAACACTCAGAAAAACAAGATAGTAATAAATAATATGTAAAATGGGATTACTACATGGAAGATAAAATTACAGCTATGGGAAAGGTGCAGATGTAAAATTTATTTGAGATGTAACTAACCATTATACTGCTGATCTCGGAACTTGTACCTCTGCTTCACCCTTAATGATTTAAGTTCGGCAAGTGTGAAGTCCACTACAAAAAGGTTCAAGATAACAGTCACTATCTAATTCATCAAAAATGAATATTGCAGTTAAATATATTTACTTCCTTTTATTTCTCATCATGCAGACCTAATATAGAAGATAATCCACAAGTCTTCGTAATGTAATGCTTTTAGTAAAGTCTTAAATAAGAAGGTATAACATCTTAGCATGCTATTTGAGAAGAAAAGTTTCAGTAAGCTTAATGACAGATACATCAGCATAACAGAAATACAAGAACTTGATCAGACAATAGTCAGCGCACGAACAAGCAAACAAATGAACACTGGGGGCTTAAATATGTGAATTGTGAATATAAGTAGATATTGTGAATTGATCACCTAAAAGAAGAAGAATCCAAATCACACACTTAGGTAGAGTAAACTAAGAAAAATATAATTGTTAAGTTTTCATCAATAAAACAAAGTTCTATCAAGATAAATTAAAACAGCATTACAGAAGGAGAAAGAAGAAATAAAGACAAAAGAAAAAATAATTAATAAATACAAGTTGAAAGGAAGAAACACAATAATGGAAAGGTAGACTTTGCCTGATCATCAATCTCTCTACAGCAGTTTACAAGAACCAAATACAGCCAGCAAAAATCAGTTCCCTCCTTTCCTCTGCCATTAATATGTCATAAATGGCCATGCAACCTTACTGCTGACATCAATTTGCTTAAAGTCTGGCTTTTTCTTATATCATCTACTTCAACCCACAAAGACCAGCAATAAAATGTGCAAAAAATATAACATTCTTTTTATCGTTCCAACAGGCTAAGAGAGGGCATAATAACAAACCAATAGTTTCTTAAGTATATGACAATCCCAGATGAACCCACATGAATTGAGGATTACATTTCCCAATCCAGCCATGACATTGACACAAATAAAAAAGATGAATATAGAGCATCAACTAGGATGATCTCTACCTGCAAACTGCAGAGGTGCATATCTCAAATTTTCAGGTAATAGTGTGCAAGAACCCTACCGGACGCCACAAACCAACATGGATAGGCAGACACTGACAGGATAAAAAATGTGTAGTGTTACTAATATGAACAAACAAAGACCAAAATGATGGTTTTGGATAAATTTTATGTCTGGCTATGTCAGACTTGGTTACAAATTGTCATGCTTGAAGCAATGCGTAGTTGACCAGTCACAACTTAAAAAGCTCCCACAATATTTGGAAATAGTAGGTTCACTAATTAGTCCAAGAAAAAAAAATAGTAGGCTGTAGGTGAACTAGCTGTCGATCAACATAGTGAAGTACCAAGCTCCTCTCCTACAGTGCTACTATTGAGTCATTGACATCTTGCAACTAACAGGCTTTTAGATCACTTGTTAACATTCTGTCCAGAAGAGTGGGAACAAGAAGCGGAAAAAGTGCAATCATCTTATAATGCACCTCCTTGAGTCAAAATCCCTCTCTCCAGCTCACGTGTAATGCCTTCTCTTGTCATAACATAGTCAAAGAAATAAACCTGGTGATGCTTTGATCAAGATCCATAGAGGACCTTATTATGTAAGAAGTTTACATCCACAAATAAATGAGTTCTATCAACAAGTAGTCTATCCAGGCAAGAGCTAAAGATACTCCTAAGACTGTTCTTTCAACCAATTCTTTAACAATGTTGCCAGGGGTGGCAACAAGTTGGTTTTGACTCAGGTTAGGCTGATAATCTTAGATCTTGCTTGGCTTGCCAAAAAATTCTGAATTACCCACTAACTGCTCACTGTTTGAATGACAAGTACCTCCAGGTGAGTCAGACCCCCCAACCTGCTAGGATGGATTACAGGGGGACCCTCATTCCTACAAATCTCTTGCAGTTAACGCTCACAAGCCTACAAGAGCACATATTAATCATAATCTATTTTGTGCTCTCATTTGGAAAGAGGGGGGAAACATGAAAGTTCCATTAGATCCTACTTCTACCAACAATTCCCAAATCACCAAATATTTATATTACACATATTTCAACAACATATGATATCTCAACAGAAATGAGGAACAACAATTTGAATCAGTTTATAGTCCAGATTCATGTAAAGACATGTTTCTCAACTTCACATTCATCAAGGCTAGGTTTTACAGCCTTCTGGTTTTGAAACCCAAAAAAATCTTTGTAAGTCGGCTCCATAGAAACTGAACCGACAATGGCGTCCCACATGGAGAGCTTTCTAAAGAAACTGAGTTTCGTCACTTAGGGAGGGAGGGAGGGGGACTACAATCCCTAACTTGCAATCATTAACCACTATGTGAATCTCCTGCAACACCAAAATTTCACAATTGCACTAAAGACTCAACATATCCACTATTTTCACAAAAGATAATAGTGTTGCTCCCCTATTAAATCTCTAAGATCATGCATGTTTTCTTAAACCACTGTTTCACCTTTATCTGTAAATGGAGTGGATATGGAGTGAATATAGATATTATCGTCTTATATATTGTTGTTCATGTTAGCAGACACTAAAACAGATACAGATATACATTGAGATTGAAATGGGAATGCACTTAAGACTTTTATAATGGCTTGGAAGGATTCATCTAGATGCAAGAATGCTATTCCCAATTTATATACTAGTAAAATGCACATGCACCAAGTGCACATGATTGAAATTTATTTTTATTGGAGATTTTTCATTATCAACTAATATGGTTCAGAATAGGAATCATGATTAGAGTCAAAAATTGAATAAAGGAAAATTTTCTTTTTTTCATTTTGGCTAATCTTAAAAATTAAATTCTGGTGTAGAAATTGAAAAGATTGAGATAATAGAAGATGTTGGAGTTTCCTGGGAGAGTCGGTATTTTTTTTATTATAGCATATTTGAAAAGAATAAAAGCCGGTGTAGGAGTAGTATGTATCTATTTTTAACCTTTTTTATTGTAGGATGTTCAAAAAAAGTTGGGGGCGTTTTGTTTTTTTGCACTTTTTAATTGGGATTTTTTTATATAGAAAGAATTTCTAATTGCATTGGAATACTCTTTGATTAGATTACTTTTAAAAAATTTCTAATTGCATTGGAGTACTCTTTGATTTAGATTATTTTTTTCTCAATCAGGAGTTGGTTTAATTTTGGAAACACTTTTTAATTGGGATTCTTTTTATGAATCAACACTAAGTAGTTAATTTTTTTTTTATTTATAATTTCATAGGAGCAATTTTTAATTGAGATTTTCCTTTCTCAATTATGAGTTGGTTTGATTTAGAAATCCTTTTTAGTTAGGATTGTTCAATTGCTACTCAAAATTTAGAAATCATTAGTTGGCTTAATAAACCAATCCTATATGATTTGGATTTTTATTTGAGATTCTCTTTTTTTAATTAAAGGTGAGGATTCATTATGATAATCTATGTCTAAAATCGCTCTCGGCGGAAACACTATTGGCGCTTTTATAAGCAGTATAGATAATATAGCCTCCGTCCCGAAGCAACACAAGATGAGTTCTTAAAACAATTAATTAAACAATTCAAATGTTAATTCATCATGTTGCAAATAATATGACGCATAAAAGTATATGATCTCATTCGTATCCAATTGTTACAAATTCAATGAATACTAATGGAAATGCAATGATAATATATTATTTAACTTAATAAGTAAATTATCAAGAATTCAACGCTATTGACATTTGCAATAGAAGTTTTTACACGTACAACTAGATTTCACACATAAAACAAGGTATATATATTTCCAAGATCATCAATTAATATCGACAAAAAAGTAGGTTACATTTTTGCAGAGGCTATCTTAAAAAACGAGTACAACATTCAGATAGAAAACTGATTGCGAGGAAATAATTTCTGAAATTGCAGAAGGAATATGCATTCGTACAGACTTCACATACTACAAGCTTTCAAATTTGCAAAATTAGAATTAATAGCAAACAAACTTGTCCACATTGCTAACATTTCATTTTTATAAACTTCATTCTGATCTTAAATCGTTTGATTTGTCCAATTAACATTACGATTCTAGTTCTCCTCAAAAATAAAAATGACAATCACTATGCTATTGCTAGTGGAATCTTGACAGTACCAGCAACCTAATAGATGACATATTGAAGATATATTTTGTTATATCTAAATTGTCTTATTTAGTAAGATCATCATATTAATTAAGTCCCATCATTACCCTCATCAATAATGGCAGCAATTTATGACTCACCTACGAAAAACCCATTGATTTTCTCCCCTTGCACCTCATAGGTCCTCCTCCTATGAGCAAACTCCTTGTGATCACCAACATCAGTGGTGTCATCAAGAGTCACATCATGGAAGCACACAAGGGCGCCATCTTTGCTGGCGAGGATATCGGTCTCGATGAAATCGGCGCCTTCCTCGATAGCTCTCATGTACGCCGCCGCCGTCTCCTCCGGGATCTCGCCGTTGGATCCCCGGTGAGCAATGTTGAAGGGCCGAGACGTCTGCAGGGGCTGCTTGTCCTTTGGATCGAGCTTGCTCGGCAGCGGGTAGAATGGCCTCCCAATGGCTCCCTCAATCGATACCATAAGAACCAAAATTGGGAGAAACCCTAGAAATCAATCAATCAATCAATAAAAAAAACCAAGAAAGTCTCAATCTTTATCCATCAAGTATCGAGAATTTCAACACTAAAACTTACAGAGGGAAGTCATTTGGCCGCCGCTGATCGAGGCGGCGAAGTTGAGCTCCGATGGATTTGGATCAGTCGCCGGCTCCTCCCTCCAAAGGGCTTTATATAAATTTCTTGGGGTTGTATTTTCAGAATATTCGGCGGGAATAATTGAAGCTGATTATGCGGAGATTTAGTACACAATCATCATCATTAATTATCATTTAAAGATTCCTAATTTAATCCAGAGTTTGATTTGGCGTGACACAAGCTAACAGTATTAGCTCCCTAATTATTCTTTTGCTAATTATAAACTCCCGAGTTGTTATCATCAAATACTAAAATAAATAAAAAAAGAATTTTAGGTTTTCTTTTTGGAAATACTCCAAAAAAAAAAACAAGGGAATTTTAATTCTCTATAATAAAATATCACAATATCATGCTTTCTTTGAGATTATGCTTACAAAATCTATCCATAATTTTATTAAATTCTGAAATAAAAAGGAAAAAAATTCAAGTAAATGCTTGTGTATTGTCTTTTTCCATAAAAGAACAAAATTTTCCTGTAGATGGGAAAACGATCGGTTTGACTTTTGACGACAACTTGTTGACGTGTTTTATGTCATAGCGGTTGGGCCCCACAGGCCTCACCTCAAGAGAGACGACTCGGGACATCCAAAATCAGCGGTCAATGAACCGGTTTTCTTCCTTCCTTGCCTTTTTCGAGTTCCAGGCAAAAAACATGTCCTTGAGTTCACACTTCACGCGTAACATAGGTTTTTTTTTTTTTTTATAAGTTTTTTTTAAATTTAACACAAAGGCATCCCAAAAGGCTTGCATCACATATGAGGATGTAACATAGTTTGTTGTTCGGCTTTTGTTTGTTCTTTGTTCCTCTTTTTTTATTTTTTTTGGCCTATAAATCAAATACACTAAGGGGCCGTTTGTTTCGCGTAAAACTCCGTAATTCGTAAATGACTTACTACCCAGTTACAACTACGGCGTTTGTTTGGACCGTAATTCGTAAAAGACTTATGTAACTCAACTAACACTCACTTGCAACCCAGTTACCACTCACTTACAGCCCAGTTACAGTTAATTTTGTGGTCATACAAATTTGTATTATTTTTTTATATTAATATTAAATTTTTTTAATATTTAACTTTTTTAATATTTATTTGCAGTATTAAAACTTTTAAAATCACCAAATAGTTAATTTTGTGGTCAACTTTTTCACTTACGACTTATACATTACGACAACCAAACACCGTAAAGTATAATACACTTTCCCACTTTACAATTTTATATTACCAACCAAACACCGTAAAATTTACATACATGTAACTCATTTACAATTGTAAAAGACTTTACCAATTACAACTACGAATTACGGCCAGTTACGACAACCAAACAGACCCTAACTTGAATTTCTCATATATTGTTATGTTTAACGGACGATCCAATACGATAATCTTTAGCATTTTATAGTTTTTCTTTAAGAGTATTTTCCCCTTTTTCTTTGTGGTGCTAGTGGTATACCACATTACCATGTGCATTGGAAGATGAAAGAGTTCCCATCATCTTAAAAGAAATCTCGTCCATCAATCACTTTATTCAAGGATTGAGTCATAAATTAGTTGGGGAGTTTGGCATGGGCCTCCACGAGGAAACGTGATGGGCGTTAAATAAAGGCTGAGAGCCAGTCTAACTTAAAAGTTTAAATTGATAGGTGTTGGGTATCCTGCTTAACAAGAATCAATCTGACAACTAATCAAGATCACTGAGATATCAACAATCTAATTGGCCAGGTCGGCAAATATCAGGTGGGAGGTTTTCCGTTCAATAGAACGTTCCTTAATTTAAGAACCACCTTTCAATTTTCTTCCTTGGTTTAAGCACCAATTAGACTGAATCCAAATCAGTCTCGATATACTGTAAAGTATATCCCCTGTATAAAGGACTTAATCTACTTATACAGTATCACTTAGACTGAATCTAAGTCAATCTCGATATACTGTAAAGTATATCCCCTGTATAAAGGACTTAATCCACTTATACAGTATTTGAAGTGAGGTACGCTTAGAGCGAATCTCCTTAAGACAATTACGTCCCCCGCACCGGTGCTAACGGGATAATGGACGCTGGTCTCCCAAGATACAACACTTCTTCACGGTATTTGGATAGCACTACCAAATCACCGTACGGTCGAACCGTAGTCAACCAGTACCTACACAGGATTAGCAAAGCAGCGGTATAATGACAAATTTCAAATGAATATTTGTCTTACTCTTTTGGAGGAACACCCACTGTTAAGGATGTAGGAAGGTTGAAGAATTTGGCAGAATCTCCTTTAGGAAGTCGCTTCGGATTCCCACTTTACGCTGGAAATCGCGGATTCCCACTTCAGGCTGGAAGCGCAGTTCAAAACGTTGGAAGAACAGTTCAGAACTTTAAATAGAGAGAGAGAGAGATAGAGAGTTAATTCTCTGTTGGTGTGTTTTTTAATTGAGAACCAGGAGGGCTTTATATAGTTTTCCAGGAGTAGGCCAACAGGTTTGAACCCAAACCAAAAGCTGCAACCTTTGGTCCAGCCGTGTATGTTGGCAGTCCAACAGTCGCAACCGTTGACGCGGAGCGGACTGTTTTGCAACCTTTGGTTGTTCAACATGTGCGTAACCTTTGGCAGTCCAACAGGTGCGCAACTGTTGGCAATCCAACAGGTTTGCAATAGGAGCGGGACCTTGGTTCAAAAAGAACCAGGCCAGGTAGGGAACTCAGACTCAGATCTGAACCCGAGTCCAGCAGACCCGGACCCAGACCCGGACCCAGACCCGTGCTCGACTCGGCACCGGCGCCGGCGCCGGCCGGCCGCCGCCGCCAGCGGCGGCGCGCGTGCGCGCACGTATGTACGTGCATAGTTCCCTCCTTTTCGCGCGCGAAAACTCCAAGTACCCAAAGGGCACACCCTTTGTTCTCAATTTTCTCTATTTATACTACACAAGCTTCCATCCCACGGCCAATGTGGGACTAAATGCTTGTAGCAACCTTTAGTCCCATTTGGCTTTGAATTAGGCAATCTTTGGACTTGAATATCTCATTCATTCGAAGTCGGAATTGAACATGTGAATATACCACGTTCATCACAAATGGAAGGAGAATACACTCCAACCATCATCCGGTTGATTTGATCAACGGATCTCGCCATAATTCAACTTGAAGATTCCCTTTATATTCTTCAATTCCAACAATAGGTAGATATCTAAACTTTCTATTTAAACCTACTATTTTCCTATTCACTTTTCAATATAGGATTATGTTCGCAAATAAACACACAATAATCTCCCTTTTCATGTGTGAATATACCTCAATCATTCATCGATCTCGGCCGTTTGTGAGAAACACATCCGTTAGCGATAACCGTTCACGTGTCTTGGTTGTTTCGGGAAACTCATCTGCTGGTTACACCTATTCACAGATGCTCAACATCCATTCACGAATATCTGTATTCTCATCTATAATCATTCACAGATCTCAGGCTTCTATTTACGGATCTTTGTATTCCCAACTACAACTATTCACGGATCTCGACCGTCCATTGGGAAACTCACCCGTGGGCAAACCGATCCTAGTCTTAACATTCAATAGTAGCAATTGGTTAACCATCCATAAATTCACCATTCGTGGAAAATCAGACCTTGGTCAACTCCCAACTCATTTGTCAGGCTTCACATTGGACACTATTCTCCCGTTAGTACAACATGAGCTCTGATACCACTGTTAGGAAGTTACATGAGCTTCCATGGGGAAACATGATAGCCTTAAATAGATACTGAGAACTAATATGACCTAAAAGTTTAAGCTGATAGTTTGAGGCCTCAACTTTCTATTTAAACCCATCATTTTTCTATTTGTTTCCAATGTAGGATTATATTCGCACATGAAAACGCAGCAATATATTGTTGGGTTTGTATCTCATCTCTCGTTTTGCATCAAATATTGGTTTTGCGTCAAGTGAATTTTTGGGCCGGGATCTATTACTAAATAATGGGTAGTGCTACATTTTTTGTGACATTATATATAATCTCTTATAGATTAGACGAGATATAGCTTTGAAAAAGATGTGAGACGAGATGACAGAAAGATGGTAAGTTGAGAGATAGTTGATTCTCCTGTAAACCTTGCATGATTCCTCATTTCATAATAGTTCCCACGTTTAAGCCCATGAATGTAGCCAAAGTTGGCGGCCGAACAATACAAGTTGGTGTTCTTCTTCTTGTATCTGTGATTTCTGTCTTGTATGCTCGAGGTTATCGATCTCACAATGCGTTGAGATCATCGGTGGGGTTCGCAATCTCCAACTAGTGGTATTAGAGCTGCGATAATGGTTCAGTGCTCGAGTGCGCAAGATGGAGGAGATCTAAGGCAAGTACAATGGCAGGTTTGTAGCAGCGATGGTCGAGACTGCGGCAACCGAGACCGCGAGTGCCTGGTGCTCATAGCAGAGCATGGACGTTGCAGGTCCTCAAGGCAGCGCCGGTGATGGCTCTCAGCGGAGGCGCACGAAGTGAGCGAGTCGGTTGCAGTTAAGCCACACGTGTCGGTCCATGATTGGAGTCGTGCGGGAGGCGCGGTGACCGGCGGCATGCGGAGGGTCGTCCCGGTCTGATGGACGCGCGAAGAGGAGCTGTGTTGGGTTCAGTTTGCCATTGCGATTCACATGAAGAAGAAAGGAAACTATTTGACGGATCCCGTGAACGGCTGGAACACGGACCACCAAAGGAGAATTGACTGATCACGTGATGGCTTGTGAAAGAGAGTGGTTCTTGGTGTTTGGGATCTTATGTGCCGCCAAAACATGGAACACCAAATGAGTGGTGGAAAAGTACCATGAGTTCAGATGTGCGGTCAACGGTTGAGGTTGATTCAAGCGCGGATCGAGTAATCGGAGTCGGTTTCAAGCAATTCAAGAGTCTAACCTATATTCTTCAGCGTTCTGACTACAGTACCTTAAGGAGATCAAGCAAATTCTACTGTATGGAGCAGGTTTTTTTGGAGATCAGTGCAAAATCGACGATGATCAAAGAGTCCAATCATAGGATGGGGATGATCAGAAGGTTGATGATGGGCACTAATGATAAGGATGATGCTATTATATCTTATGTTTTATTTGATGCATGTTTCTTGTAGACATTGTGTGGCGCATGGTTGTCCATTTGTTAGGTTTGTCTCTGAAAGGTCATGGTGTTTAGATCGAGGTGGAGCAGTGTGATGATCTTGAGTGCTCAGGTGAGGAGCATGCTGTAGTGGTCATGTATGCTCGATGATCGTATTGTTTTGTTCGAGGTGGATTATGATACGATGATCACAGTCCAATGTGAGACAGGTGAAGTGGTCAGAGCGCTAACGGTGTTAGTTTTTAATCACCATATTATCTTAATCAATTCAATAATCACAAAGATAACACAGAGTCTACCCTGCTACATGATTTCACTGTTTCGGCTCTGATCGTTCATTAATATTGCATATTTATTATCACATTTTTCATATTTATTTTATAATAAACTCTGCTATTTAACGTTCTTTTTTATTTAATGGTGTGCAGGTCCACATTAATGGAGAAGGAGAAGAAATGAGCCCAAAACTCATTTAAATTCGAATTTAAATGAGTTTAATTGAAAATCAAGGATTTGGACAGATATTCAGAAGATTTAGATGATAAGAGCAATCCTAACTGAAGATCAAAGCGTAACAGAGAAGCATTGATCCATGCGCTCTGGATCTGGCTTAATGGCTAGATTCAGGCCGCGGAAACGTGGCTTTTGCCGCGAAAATGTCGCGTTTTCACAGCTCTATTAAAGCAGTTGGGGGAGTGTTTGCTCCCCTATCTTCGTACTCTTCCCCACTTCTATTTTCTCCTATAAATACTGCAAATTTAGAAGGCAAGCGTGCACACACTAGCATAGAGCTAGGGTTTTAATTATAGTTTAATATAGTTTTCTTTTTCCTTTCTTTTTAACATGTAATTTTTTTATTTCTTCCATAACTAAGATTAGAGAAAGAATCATGAGAGTAAGAGAGGAAGAATATTGAAAGTGACACTGATGTAATTTTATTCCTTACTTTTAGCGTTTCTCGATTTAATCAAAGCTTGTTTTATATTATTCTTTTTCTTATTTTTGTTTTATTTTACTCTGAGGTGACTTGTGATCCATATGAATCTAACAACCTCGAATAGGCCTTGACCTTGCAAATGTCATTGATGACTTATGATGATGAATCCCTAATTCAAAAAATGTGTAAGTTCTGTATCACTTCATATTTGCTTTTCATAGTTTAAATGATATAATATAGACTGATTTGGAGCAAGAAAAATCTTATATGCCATGTGGTGATCGCCTTCAAGTCATGGTAAGTTGTTGCAACAGATCCAAGGTAAAGCAAGCGCTAAAGAGGTAAGTATACTTTTATGTTTTTTTCCTTCCCTTTTAATTTCATTTTTTAAAATGATTTCAAAAACACCAACTATCTCTTCTTCTGTTTTCTTCTTCTCTTCCCACTATTCCATCTAACTTGGTGTTTCTTTTCTCCTCTTTTTAAAATAAAGAAGAAAATCTTTAACTGGGTTTAGTAACTTAGAAAGACTATCAAAATCTTCCTATCGCTTTCCTTCTTTATGCATCACGACTCGCATAGCCACTTGTTTATACCGGTAGTATTGAAGAACTTAGTGTAAATCACCTAGAGGGGGGGGGGGTGAATAGGTGATAATGCTAATTTAGAAACTAAATGCGGAAGCTAATACAATTGCAACACACTTAATACAACCAACAAGTGTAGCCAAATTCCCCGTGAAGGACTCTGGACTAACTCCTCTTGATTCCCCTAGATATGGGTTGAGGTGCTATATGAAGCTCTTGTGGTTACGTACAAGTGAGGCACACACAAACAACCAAGCATATAATATGAATAGGCAATATGAATAATGCAAGCCACACACAAGCAAATAAGATATGAATGAATGAATGATGCTTTGCACAAATGTAAAGAGAGAGAGTTAGAGAGACAAATGGATCAAACGCAAACACAAAGATATGTTTCGAGGTTCGAGCCCCTAACTCTACGTCCCCGCCTTCACCGAGAAGGATTTCCAATCCACTATCTTGTCCACCGAGGACTCCCACCGAGGGAACCTTCACCGAGAAGGATTTTTACAATAAGGGAGTACCGAACTCCTCTCTCAAACACCGCCTCACAACCGAGGAGTAGGCCCGTAGCCAATACAACAACCAATCCACCTCACACTTAAGGGATACAAACCAACTCCAACTCCACCTCACCAAGAGGGAGTAAACCACAATCTCAACCTCTACCAAAGAGGGAGCAAACACCAACCCAATACAACAACCTCAACCTCTACCAAAGAGGGAGCAACTCAAGAAATCAAGGGTTTACAATTTAGTGGTATATCTCAACCACAAACCACTATCCTTTTTCCACAAACAAAAATCCTAAATAGATTAGGATAGAAGATATAGCTCAAGTGGAAAAACTAGATGTTTGGAAAACAAAAACTCAAAGAAATAATCTTGAGAAAACTCTTGAAGATAATAGAAATGAAGAACAAACACAAATCTCCCAAAATTCTATTTCCTTTGATTTTTCCAAAAACCTAAAACAAAAAGATGAATCCTTTTTAGCACAAAACACTTTTGAAAACTTGTTTAAAACACTTGTATATCAGAGAAATTTTGGCTCTTAAAATCTTAGTTAAAACCCCCAAGAAATGGGGTATTTATAAGCCCAAAAGAAAACTAGCCGTTAGGCTGATCTGTCAGCCTGACAGGCAGGCGGTCGACCGGCCGGTCGACCGCCAACGGTCATAATTATGACCGTTGGGCAAACCCGGTCGACCGCCCGGCCGACCGCCCAGTTCCAGAGAGCAGACTTCTCTGCTCCGGTCGACCGCTCGGTCGACCGCCCAGATACAGAGAGCAAGGCTCTCTGATCCGGTCGGCCGCCCGGTCGGCCGGCCCACTGTGCTGCCAGACGTGCACAGCCCTGTGCACGTCGGTCGATCGCAGGGTCGACCGGCCCTTGGTACGGTCGACCGTGCGGTCGGCCGACCTGGTCTGTCAGCCAGTTCTGGGTCAGAAAACAGAGTCAGAAAAACAGTTAAAAAATATTCTTAAAAATACTTTTATCTCTTCTAAAAATCCCCAAAAATAGTTTTATCATTTTGCATTGATATATAAACATGTGATAAATATTTAACTCAAATATCAAGCAATTTGAACTATTTTTGTGTCTTATCATTTTTACCAAAAACCAAAACTGTATTTTATCAAACTTTGATTTTTCAATACATGAATAGGATAGTCAAAATAAGTTTGTTTAAGATATGAAGCATATATGTATATTGAACACATCTAATATACATAAAAACCATTTAAACTTGTTTTGATCTAAACTATACATGAAAACCAAATCCAAACATAAAAACGTGTGTGTTGTGCACTTGAGCATATCAACTAATCTTATCTTTACACATGGATCTAAAACACACTCTAAACTAAACTAGGGTACCTAAGTCTTCTTGACGATCTTCATCTTCAAGTCGACTCGATCCCAAACGTGATCCACCGAGTGCAAAGGTATGATCTTGATGCTCGGGCACTGGCATCACCAAGTGAAAGCTTCCAAACTTCTTTTTTTGAAGCAATCACCAACTAATATCTTGATTAATGATCTGAAACTAAAATCACAAGATTATTAGTAAACATAACTACATGAGTTAATCATCATCAAAACTAGAGAGGAAGGCCTCCGGGCCAACAATCTCCCCCTTTTTGACGATGACAAAACTCATGGAGTTATATATGCATGGATTAAAGTAAAGCTTCAAAGAAGCTCCCTCTTAACTCATGCATAAACAAATAAACATAAATAATATGCAATGAAGGCTCTTAAACATGAATGCATATATATGCATAAACAATAAAAAGGTTCTAGATACCAATGAAATGTTCAAAAATAAAACATGCTCTAGATACCAATTAAAATTAAACTAAGGGCCTGTTTGTTTCGTTGCAAAACGTCGCAAGTCGTAAGTCGTAAAATGAGAATGGAAAAAGTGAACTGTAGCAGAGAAAATATATTGTGTTTTACGGTGTTTGGTTGATAAAGTGAAGTATAAATGGAAAAGTATATTGTGTTTTACGGTGTTTGGTTGAAGTGAAAGTGTAAATGGTAAAGTATATTGTGTTTTACGGTGTTTGGTTGGTAATGTAAAAGTGTAAGTGGAAAAGTTGACCACAAAATTAACTGTAGAAGTGATTTAAATATTATAAATACTATTAAATTAAATCTACTATTGCAAATTAAATTATATTAGTAAATTTAAGATAAAAAATTAATAATCTTAATATTTTATTTATAACAACAATATTAATAAAATATTAATATAAATAGTAAAATATTACTAAAATATTAACTAAATAAATAATATAAAATTTTAAGAAAATCTAAAGAACATTAATAAAATTGTAAGAATAGTAATAAAATATAAATATTAAAAAATCTTATAAAAATAATAAAATATAGTTATTATATTATAATATTAAAAATACTTGAAAATTATAATAATATAAATTTTATTATAATATTATTGTAATATTATAGAAATATAAAATTAACAAAGTAAAATATAATTATAATTTAATAATAAATTATCATTATAGTATTATTATACTGAATTATTATCACAATATTAACATAATAAAATATTAATATAGTAATAAAATATATTATGATATTAATAAAATAATTTTTTATATTAAAAAATAAATAATTAAATATATAGTAAAGTATAATATTTTATATTAATAAAATATTAACTCTAAATAAAATAATAAAAATGCAATAAGTGTTAATAAAATAATAAAGTATTAAATAAAAAATTAAATAAAAATATTAAATTAAAATAGTAAAATATTAAATATTAAAACAATATTAAAAACAATAAAAAAATTAAAGATTAAAAATATAAAATAATTAAATAATTAAATAAGAAATTGAACACTATTTAAAATATTAAATATTTAATAATATTAAATTATGTATTGATTATCAAGTAACTGTAAGTGTACTACAAGTGAGAGTTACATGACCACAAAATTAACTGTAGCAATTGCAAGTGAGAAAATATGAGTGTAAAAGTGAGATTTATACGACCACAAATTTAACTGTAGCAACTGCAAGTGGGCAAAGAAGAGTTGCATTTTGCAACTTGTTTTTCAGCGAAAAAAAACAACAGAAAATGTAAAAGAAGTTTTACGACTTGCGTTTTGCGGCGAAACAAACACGCCCTAAATTAAACTTAATATATGCAAAACATAAATATGCATATATAAAAAATGTACCAAACATGCATATTTTGAGTTAGATTGTGTTTTATATATGCATGTTAAACTCTCAAATAATTCTCCTCCTTTTTGTCAATCATCAATAAAGGGGTAAAAACCAAAACAAAACACAATCTTCTCCCCTTTTTAATATAAAGAAACGATCATCAATAAGGGGTTAATAAAAATAATGTTCTTCCCCTTTTTGTCTAAAACAAAAAAAAAAAAAACCAAATAGGGGTGACAATCAATTAAGATATCAATTGAAAATATGTCAAAGTAGCATCTTGATACCAATTGAAAGTAAACATAGATCAATAAAATAAATGTTATATGCTATATACATTCATGAAGAGGAAGATGTGAAGCTTCCCTACATAGATACATTACATGAAGGAGGGATGACAAGCCCTAATTCACATAACGTACACTATGCAATGCATAAGAGGAGATGTGAAGCTCCCCCTACACACGTGTACCACATAAAGAAGAGATTGTCAAGCTCTTCAATACAAGATACACTCATCATGAATCTATATGTAGAAGAGATGTTAAGCTCTCCTTGCATATAGGCAATACAAATCAAAACTTTTTGACTATTTTCTTTAAACAAAATTTTGAGATACCATTTTTAAAACATTCAAATAAACATCTTGATATCAAAAAGAGTATTTTTAAGTATATGATATCAATTTAAAATTTTATTTTTCTATCATAAAGCAAGGGAGTGGAAATACAAATACCAATTGTAAACATGAAAATCGAATTTTCTCCCCCTTTATGAAATACCAATAATACATAAGCTTGAAATAAGATACCAATTGAAAATTGAATCAATTGAAACAAGGTTGAAGCTCAAGCTTAGCATAAACACAAACATATATATGTATGAAAAATGTTAATACCAATCGAAATTGATACTATAAGAATAGAAAGCATACATACATACAAACATATATGAGTACAAGAAAGGCAAAATTGATACCAATTGAAAGAGTTCAATGATACCAATTGAAACAACAATAATGATCAAGTGTATACATCATATAACTACCACCCATTCATGCACAAGTTTAAAAGATATTCAAGAAGGGTATACATGGCATGATCTCCCAACCAACCACCCTTGGATGGTAGGGGTTTTCAAAAAAAATAGATTTAAAAAATAAAGTGTGTTTGAAAACTCTACCAAAATGAAGAATATCGCAACTAGTTAAATGGAAAAACTTGTAAACTAGTACGAAATCCTTCAAGTAAGGAATAAAAACGAATTATTTTTCATGAAACATGAAATCCACATGATAATCAACACTCTAAGCCAATTAAGCATAAATATGACTCATGAAAACAAACACATGAGTAAACAACAAATGTGAGTGTACAAATAAGATGTGAAGATCATAAATATGAAAGATAGACAATAAGCTCAATATTTCTTGAAACATGAAAACATGAAAATCATCAAAACTTATTTAATCTTCAAGGTATATGTATGTTCTATACAAATTAAAGTATACATACATATCCAAACACAACGAGTCCACAAAGATATATGCATGAAGGCACGTGGCTCAAAGGATGTATATGTATAACAATAGTTTGGACAAGATGGACACATACATGAAGTTTAAACATAGAAACATGAAAAACATGAATAACTAAATTTTCATTAAAACAAATTTCATTTCAAGGTATATGTATGATTTGTCAACACAAGAAGTATACATACATATCCCTAAACACAATTGAGTCCATATGTATAGATTTGCATGAAAAGCAAATGACTCAAGGGGTATACATGTATATCTTAAAGTTTGGCAAAATAGACATATACATGAAATGAAAACACATGATCATAAAACAAAACCAAAATGGGAATACAAGTTTAAAATGCATGGATCATCAAAACTAGACTATACTAGCACATCTAATGGGAATAAATAAGCATTCAAGTACAAACATATATAGATTGATTTGTGACTCACTATATGCACAAGTATATACCTAGTTATAATTTAAGCTTATATTCAAATCATGAAGCATCAAAAATAAGATATAAATAAACATGAAAAATATAAACATGATTATTATGTAAATTCACATGTTATTAAGCCTATGATAAACATGATAGCTAAACAAGGGTGAGAACACAAAAAAATAGTCCATATTAAACATGGGTGTCTCAAAGGCTATACATGCATGTCAAGGATCTAATAGTCATGACTTTTTTATAATAATCTATAAACATCAAAACATGTTATAAACAATGAAATGGAAGGCATTTAAACAATAATAAGGAGTTAGGAATCGTTACCAAAACCTAGAGGGCAACTTTCTTTGTCTCCAAAACATGGTGGTCTTCTCCACCAAACTTCCCTTGAAAGTGATGCATCCAAATGATTTCCATGAAGCTCGGAACGCATACTCTCACGTCATGCGAGAGCCCACACCTACATCATAAACAATAGGAGAGGGGGTCTTTGGTACCCATATCTTATTGGGTCAATGGGGGTTAGTACCTTCTCTAACCCAAACAAATTTATTTGCTAAATTAGAAACATGTATACGATCATAACAAAATTTAGCAAGGTGGCCCTTACGTCCACAATGTGTACAAGTGTACACATGAGCATACATCGTGTTATGGTGTCCGTGAGAGGCATGTGTATGTCGTGGAGGGTGTGCATGAAAAGATGGAACTTGTTTCTTTCGAAACAAAGATTTCAAACGTGTATGACCCACAACACATTGGCTCAAAGTGGAGCCCAAACAATCTACACTCTTCTTAAACATGGATATATCTTTTTCAATTAAAGAAGAGGTGGCACATGCAATAGGTGAAGTGTGTGATACTACCCTAGCATGGCAAACATGTGAATCCAAATCATTTTTCAAAGATTTATTTTTCTTTAAACAAATTTCTAACTCTTTTGAAATAAAATCAATTTCTCTTTTTAAAGAATCATTTTCTTTTAAAACAAAATCAATTTTTGAAGTTAGAACATTATTTTTCTTGAAAACATCATTACAATCATTTTTATTTTTTAAAAATTTATTTTCTTTTAGTGCAAGATCAAGTTGAGATTTCAATGAATCCCTTTCATTAGAAATCTCCTCTTTTTCTTACAAAACAATGTCAAGTCTAGAAATTAAATTTTATTTTCATTATTAAGGCCTAGACTTTTCTTTTTCAAAATCCTATATTTTTCAATTAATTTTTCACACATAATAGATAGTTCTTCATTTAAAGCATGGGCATCAACATAATCATTTGAAGAACTAGCATCATCATCATCATCTAAGTGGGTTTCCGAGTGTACCTCAAGGGAGTCATTCCCTTGGACCGTATAGCATTGTTGTGGCTCGGATTCATCTCCACTAGATTCCTCTTCTTGTTGGATAGACAATTGAAGCTTGGAGGTGGTGGTGGTTGTCAACATATTCCACACTGCAAAGGCGGAATCAAGATTAGAAACAAGCATAAGATATTCTTTTGAAAGCGTGCTTCTAATGGCCTCAAGGGCTTGTGCATTGGCCCCTATATGCTTGCTATCACTAAAGTAAGGTCCCTTGGTAATGGCAAGGTGAACTTTATATCCTAGGGTTTGTAGGTAAATGGACATCCTAGTCTTCCAAACAAGAATGTTGGAAGGGTCAAACATAGGTGGGGTCATGAAGTCCATGGATGTAAACTATATGTGTGCAAACAAATATATGCAAATGCAAATGATAGATTAGTAAACAAAGGATCTCACTCTTAGGACGTTAAACCTAAGTATCAGGAGCGTAGGCTCTGATACCAATTGTAAATCACCTAGAGGGGGGGTGAATAGGTGATAATGCTAATCTAGAAACTAAATGCGGAAGCTAATACAATTTTGTAACACACTTAATACAACCAACAAGTGTAGCCGAATTTCCCGTGAAGGGCTCTGGACTAACTCCTCTTGATTCCCCTAGATATGGGTTGAGGTGCTATATGAAGCTCTTGTGGTTACGTACAAGTGAGGCACACACAAACAACCAAGCATATAATATGAATAGGCAATATGAATAATGCAAGCCACACACAAGCAAATAAGATATGAATGAATGAATGATGCTTTGCACAAATGTAAAGAGAGAGTTAGAGAGACAATGGATCAAACGCAAACACAAAGATATGTTTCGAGGTTCGAGCCCCTAGCTCTACGTCCCCGCCTTTACCGAGAAGGATTTCTAATCCACTATCTTGTCCACCGAGGACTCCCACCGAGGGAACCTTCACTGAGAAGGATTTTTACAACAAGCGAGTACCGAACTCCTCTCTCAAATACCGCCTCACAACCGAGGGATAGGCCCGTAGCCAATACAACAACCAATCCACCTCACACTTGAGGGATACAAACTGTAATACCCCGTTCCCGGAATACGTACTTAGTTGCGTATTCAGATTTTCGGTCGTATTTTTTCGATTTGTTTCCTGTATTTATTTTGTATTATGAATTCCTTATATGACTGTTTTGTCTTGGATTTGGATTCGTGGATTCGGAGTCAGCCCTAGTCTGAACCGAAGGCCCGATCCTAGAGTATTACTCGATTTAGACATTCTGATAATTAGAATTGACCGATTTTAGTTTTAAATATCATTTTCCAATATTATATATTTTCTATGATTTTCTAGATTTTTCTGAAATTAAAATGAAAGTCTTCAAAACCGGTGTCGGCCAGTGCCGCTGACCGATTTCTGGATTTTTAATTCTCAAACAGTTTGAAATTCCATGATGGTCCTTTAGGCTTTATTCCTTAGAATCATATTTTCTACCTACATTCTTTTTCTGAGGATTTTTGGATTTTATGAAAATTCCAACGGAGTCGGTAAATTATTGATTCCAGGATTTTTAGTTTTAAAACTATAAAGTATTTCTTCGAACGGATTTCACTATGATACTTAGTATAATATTCTTGATTTTTGATAATTATTTCGGGTCGTTCCGAGATACTTGAATTTCGGACGATTCCGGTATTTTCCCGAAAGATTTCAGCATCCACGACTCAGTTCCGGGAATCCGCCACTTCCATTATTTTCATCTTCCTTCCCAAGAAAACATCTTCTCATTATAATTTATTTTCCTTTTTCCTTTTCCTTTATTTCTTTCCTTCCTCCACTAACCAAAGCCTTTTCCAATTTTCCAATAATTCCAATTTTCCACATAATCCCACTCACTTCCACCTAATCCTTTTTAAATCCCACTCATTCTCTCTCTCCCCCATGGCCGGCCAAGTGGCCAAGTGAAGGACACTCACCTCACCTCCCCACTTTACAAAAACCCCCCTCTCTTCTATCATATTTGCACCTCCTTCACAAAAGTCAAAACCTATATAAACTCTTCCTTTACATTCTATTTCATTTTTCTTCACTTCTCTTTTTCTCTTCTTCACTTCTCAAAAGAGAAGCCTTCACCTTCACCAAAACCCTAACCTCCATCTCCCCCTTCATCTCCATCACCACAACAACCACCAACTCCCAAGAGATCACCAAGGTCATCTTCTTCCTCCTTCATCTCCATGGAAGCCACCAAGGTCATCAACTCTACCAAAACCCCAACTTCTTCTTCATCATCAACTTCCATCACTACCACCATCACTCCATCACCTTGTGCTTCTCTTAGGTAAGTGTTCTTCATCACCAAGACTTGATTTATTTCCTAGTATACCTAAGTTTACATATCATGTTCACTTGTGTCTTCAATTTATGATTTTTGGATCATCAAACACAAACCCTAGAAAATCTGTTCTGTTTACTGTTTCCAGTCGATTAGTCGACTAGACCTATAGATTAGTCGACTAGAAAACCCTAGCTGAAACTTAACATTTTCTGGAAACACAGTATTAGTCGACTTACCTTAGTTCCTAGTCGACTAGAGGCCCTTAGTCGACTACACCCTTGACCCTAGTCGACTAACCCTTCCTGGACCAGAATCCTTAACTCTCTGTATCACAGTTTTAGTCGACTTAGCCTAACTATCAGTTGACTTGTCATGTCTGTTAGTCGACTACCCCTATGACCCTAGTCGACTAACTTTTCCTGAATCAGAATATCAACTCTCTGGAACCCAGTATTAGTCGACTATACCAGACTGTTAGTCGACTAACCCCTTTATTAGTCGACTACTCATCCTACCCTAGTCGACTAATTCTGTCTGTTTGTTACAGTTATTTACCTTCTCAAACTTGGATCTTATACTTGGTTTATATGTTGTATATTATACTTCTTGACTTGTATCTTGACTAACATCATCTTCACTTCTCTCTTTCTCTCTCCTCTTCACTCTACATATATATATCATAGTTTATGGCGTGCCCCGGATTTCGTGGATTTCGGATCTTTCGGCGCTTTGAGGTTTAGGCGAGTATTCTCACTCGCTACTTTCTTGTATGCGAGTAGTCTCGCTCTTCTCTTATCTCTATTTGAGTTTCCAGTTTCGTCGGAACGATAAGTATTTCATTTCCTATTTTCATGTATTTGATTCCATGTCTATATATATCTTTTGATGCTTTTATACCATGCGTGGCCGACCCTTCGTGGTCGTTGACTTCTAGATTTCTGCTATGTTATCATTACCATGTTATTGCCTCAGACATATCAGTTGCATGCTTACTTTTAACACATGTATATCACCTTACATCTGGCGTGGTATCACCTGACCTCTAGTATGGTATCACCTGACTACCTGTCGTGCCACTATTTGGCAAGACCCTATTATTATGACCACGACTTACCACTGACCTAATATCTATCTCTTGACTTGTTTGATTGATTGCTAAATGTCACCATCCTATCATGCTATCACTTTACACCCAGCATGATGTACTTGACTTGTGATTGTCATCTTTACGGGAATCCTGATTTGTTATCCTGTATCATGATCAGTGACATGTATATTGTATTCCTGCTTTACATGCAGTGACCTGACTGTATAGTACTTATGTACTCCAGATTTCCTGATCATGTCCTGATTCTATTATTCCCGTAAAGTGATAATTAAACTATTGAATCCTAAAAAGGACCAACTTGTATTGGGTCGGGGGAAATATGCGGATATCGATATGTGTTCGTGTTTACAGTGGCATTAGGTTGTGCACTATATATCCGGTCTGACCTGAGGGCCACCAGGGGACCGAGGGGAGAGCTGGCTCCCTACATTCCTGTTTTAACGGGCATACATAAGTCCCTCCTCCTGGATAAGCCTTGCGGCTGGCTTCCGTTTCCATGCAACGGAGCAAACTTTGGCCGTGGTCCCGGGTATGTACGGGACCCACTGTAAACATAGTTCGTTGATACAACCGCTATTTCCAATAACAACCTCGACTTTCTATATATGGAAGTATGTGAGTTGGGATATATACCGAGACACATACCTAGATATATGGTAAGACGAGTAATAATAAAGTGTCATAATAACTGGCTCTTTAAGTTGTAAGTAGAGGTATGTGGAATGGGACGCATACTAAAGCCTGCAACTTAAATGGCTCTGAATCTGTGATATGCATTACTATATTTGCTAGTCTTGGATTTTACTTCGAATTTCCGGTTTTATGAGTATTATCGTATTAACGGCTCATATTCTGCTTTATCCTGGATTTCCTGTTTTATGGATATTATTATATACTTGTTCATATATACTTCCTTTGTGTTCTAACCCTCCTGTCTCCTGTACTTGACACTTGTGCTCCTCCTGGCTCGCCACCTGGCCTTCATATTACTACTCGCCTGGGGAGTTTCACTGACTCCCCTGGATTCTCATGTCCAGGTTATGGAGCCCGGAGCGTGTGGATCCTCCCCGTTACTGCTCAGAGTGGCGCAGCGGTAGCGTGGATCTCCAGCCGACCGTCCAGAGCCACATCCTTCCAGACCCCCTTTGTGCCTCTCGAGTTTTTCCTTAGCAAACTCGTGAGTGCTCTTTTATACTTTTCATACTTGTACATCCTTGTATACTTGTATGCGAGCTCCCTTTTATACCGTTCATATTATGTATATTCCTTGTACTCTCGCATTTGCGCATATTAGTGATATGATATTCATGTAATATTGTAATCACTCTAGTGATAATTCTGTAATTGTATATATGTGTTGGAATGTATAATGCACCATTTGCTTCCGTACTCTGATTCTTGTCTGTACTGATGCTTAGCGTATATACGTGGGGGCACTTTCTGACCTGCGTATATACGTCGCAGTGACGTCCCCGTATCAGCGGGATCGGGGCGTTACAGGATGGTATCAGAGCTTAGGCTCTAACCTCCTCAGTACGTCCAGAAGGCAAATCAATGGTAAAGAGATTTGCAACTGGAATACATGAGTCTTGGTTATACATTCCAACTGCAAGTGCAGAGTTATCTATTTCTTGACTATCTTTCCTTTGATTTCAAATCCCTCCTTGACTATCTTTCCTTTGATTCCTAAATCCTTCCTATCCTTTCCCTGTTTTGGTTTTATGAAGCCTTATACCATCTTAAGATATGACTAGACTAGAGAGGTAGGGGCTGGTTCAGAATGAAGCTTTTATGTGATCTCTTCGGCCAACTTGATGAAGCTTGGTATTCTCCAGATCGATCTTGATCTGGCTATCTTTCAGAGGACAGCAGTCGGATTCTTAATTATCGGTCTTCTTTATTATGCTCAGGATTTTCGGGGTTTTCTTTATTTCACAGCCACGACATCATCAGTATTATTCAGCATTATTCTAAAGATTTATTACACAGCCACGACATCATCAGCCGAAATGCAGAGTATGATTATTATTCAGTTGACTTGAGAGCCCTACCTATAGTGCTTCATATCTTAATTGGTATAAATTCCACCGCTGTCCCCTTTGTATTCAATTTACCCCTTAACGAAATTGCGAGGACGCAATTTTTGTAAGGTGGGTGGATTGTAATACCCCGTTCCCGGAATACGTACTTAGTTGCGTATTCAGATTTTCGGTCATATTTTTTCGATTTGTTTCCTGTATTTATTTTGTATTATGAATTCCTTATATGACTGTTTTGTCTTGGATTTGGATTCGTGGATTCGGAGTCAGCCCTAGTCTGAACCGAAGGCCCGATCCTAGAGTATTACTCGATTTAGACATTCTGATAATTAGAATTGACCGATTTTAGTTTTAAATATCATTTTCCAATATTATATATTTTCTATGATTTTCTAGATTTTTCTGGAATTAAATGAAAGTCTTCAAAACCGGTGTCGGCCAGTGCCGCTGACCGATTCCTGGATTTTTAATTCTCAAACAGTTTGGAATTCCATGATGGTCCTTTAGGCTTTATTCCTTAGAATCATATTTTCTACCTACATTCTTTTTCTGAGGATTTTTGGATTTTATGAAAATTCCAATGGAGTCGGTAAATTATTGATTCCAGGATTTTTAGTTTTAAAACTATAAAGTATTTCTTCGAACGGATTTCACTATGATACTTAGTATAATATTCTTGATTTTTGATAATTATTTCGGGTCGTTCCGAGATACTTGAATTTCGGACGATTCCGGTATTTTCCCGAAAGATTTCAGCATCCACGACTCAGTTCCGGGAATCCGCCACTTCCATTATTTTCATCTTCCTTCCCAAGAAAACATCTTCTCATTATAATTTATTTTCCTTTTTCCTTTTCCTTTATTTCTTTCCTTCCTCCACTAACCAAAGCCTTTTCCAATTTTCCAATAATTCCAATTTTCCACATAATCCCACTCACTTCCACCTAATCCTTTTTAAATCCCACTCATTCTCTCTCTCCCCCATGGCCGGCCAAGTGGCCAAGTGAAGGACACTCACCTCACCTCCCCACTTTACAAAAACCCCCCTCTCTTCTATCATATTTGCACCTCCTTCACAAAAGTCAAAACCTATATAAACTCTTCCTTTACATTCTATTTCATTTTTCTTCACTTCTCTTTTTCTCTTTTTCACTTCTCAAAAGAGAAGCCTTCACCTTCACCAAAACCCTAACCTCCATCTCCCCCTTCATCTCCATCACCACAACAACCACCAACTCCCAAGAGATCACCAAGGTCATCTTCTTCCTCCTTCATCTCCATGGAAGCCACCAAGGTCATCAACTCTACCAAAACCCCAACTTCTTCTTCATCATCAACTTCCATCACTACCACCATCACTCCATCACCTTGTGCTTCTCTTAGGTAAGTGTTCTTCATCACCAAGACTTGATTTATTTCCTAGTATACCTAAGTTTACATATCATGTTCACTTGTGTCTTCAATTTATGATTTTTGGATCATCAAACACAAACCCTAGAAAATCTGTTCTGTTTACTGTTTCCAGTCGATTAGTCGACTAGACCTATAGATTAGTCGACTAGAAAACCCTAGCTGAAACTTAACCTTTTCTGGAAACACAGTATTAGTCGACTTACCTTAGTTCCTAGTCGACTAGAGGCCCTTAGTCGACTACACCCTTGACCCTAGTCGACTAACCCTTCCTGGACCAGAAACCTTAACTCTCTGTATCACAGTTTTAGTCGACTTAGCCTAACTATCAGTTGACTTGTCATGTCTGTTAGTCGACTACCCCTATGACCCTAGTCGACTAACTTTTCCTGAATCAGAATATCAACTCTCTGGAACCCAGTATTAGTCGACTATACCAGACTGTTAGTCGACTAACCCCTTTATTAGTCGACTACTCATCCTACCCTAGTCGACTAATTCTGTCTGTTTGTTACAGTTATTTACCTTCTCAAACTTGGATCTTATACTTGGTTTATATGTTGTATATTATACTTCTTGACTTGTATCTTGACTAACATCATCTTCACTTCTCTCTTTCTCTCTCCTCTTCACTCTACATATATATATCATAGTTTATGGCGTGCCCCGGATTTCGTGGATTTCGGATCTTTCGGCGCTTTGAGGTTTAGGCGAGTATTCTCACTCGCTACTTTCTTGTATGCGAGTAGTCTCGCTCTTCTCTTATCTCTATTTGAGTTTCCAGTTTCGTCGGAACGATAAGTATTTCATTTCCTATTTTCATGTATTTGATTCCATGTCTATATATATCTTTTGATGCTTTTATACCATGCGTGGCCGACCCTTCGTGGTCGTTGACTTCTAGATTTCTGCTATGTTATCATTACCATGTTATTGCCTCAGACATATCAGTTGCATGCTTACTTTTAACACATGTATATCACCTTACATCTGGCGTGGTATCACCTGACCTCTAGTATGGTATCACCTGACTACCTGTCGTGCCACTATTTGGCAAGACCCTATTATTATGACCACGACTTACCACTGACCTAATATCTATCTCTTGACTTGTTTGATTGATTGCTAAATGTCACCATCCTATCATGCTATCACTTTACACCCAGCATGATGTACTTGACTTGTGATTGTCATCTTTACGGGAATCCTGATTTGTTATCCTGTATCATGATCAGTGACATGTATATTGTATTCCTGCTTTACATGCAGTGACCTGACTGTATAGTACTTATGTACTCCAGATTTCCTGATCATGTCCTGATTCTATTATTCCCGTAAAGTGATAATTAAACTATTGAATCCTAAAAAGGACCAACTTGTATTGGGTCGGGGGAAATATGCGGATATCGATATGTGTTCGTGTTTACAGTGGCATTAGGTTGTGCACTATATATCCGGTCTGACCTGAGGGCCACCAGGGGACCGAGGGGAGAGCTGGCTCCCTACATTCCTGTTTTAACGGGCATACATAAGTCCCTCCTCCTGGATAAGCCTTGCGGCTGGCTTCCGTTTCCATGCAACGGAGCAAACTTTGGCCGTGGTCCCGGTATGTACGGGACCCACTGTAAACATAGTTCGTTGATACAACCGCTATTTCCAATAACAACCTCGACTTTCTATATATGGAAGTATGTGAGTTGGGATATATACCGAGACACATACCTAGATATATGGTAAGACGAGTAATAATAAAGTGTCATAATAACTGGCTCTTTAAGTTGTAAGTAGAGGTATGTGGAATGGGACGCATACTAAAGCCTGCAACTTAAATGGCTCTGAATCTGTGATATGCATTACTATATTTGCTAGTCTTGGATTTTACTTCGAATTTCCGGTTTTATGAGTATTATCGTATTAACGGCTCATATTCTGCTTTATCCTGGATTTCCTGTTTTATGGATATTATTATATACTTGTTCATATATACTTCCTTTGTGTTCTAACCCTCCTGTCTCCTGTACTTGACACTTGTGCTCCTCCTGGCTCGCCACCTGGCCTTCATATTACTACTCGCCTGGGGAGTTTCACTGACTCCCCTGGATTCTCATGTCCAGGTTATGGAGCCCGGAGCGTGTGGATCCTCCCCGTTACTGCTCAGAGTGGCGCAGCGGTAGCGTGGATCTCCAGCCGACCGTCCAGAGCCACATCCTTCCAGACCCCCTTTGTGCCTCTCGAGTTTTTCCTTAGCAAACTCGTGAGTGCTCTTTTATACTTTTCATACTTGTACATCCTTGTATACTTGTATGCGAGCTCCCTTTTATACCGTTCATATTATGTATATTCCTTGTACTCTCGCATTTGCGCATATTAGTGATATGATATTCATGTAATATTGTAATCACTCTGGTGATAATTCTGTAATTGTATATATGTGTTGGAATGTATAATGCACCATTTGCTTCCGTACTCTGATTCTTGTCTGTACTGATGCTTAGCGTATATACGTGGGGGCACTTTCTGACCTGCGTATATACGTCGCAGTGACGTCCCCGTATCAGCGGGATCGGGGCGTTACAGGATGGTATCAGAGCTTAGGCTCTAACCTCCTCAGTACGTCCAGAAGGCAAATCAATGGTAAAGAGATTTGCAACTGGAATACATGAGTCTTGGTTATACATTCCAACTGCAAGTGCAGAGTTATCTATTTCTTGACTATCTTTCCTTTGATTTCAAATCCCTCCTTGACTATCTTTCCTTTGATTCCTAAATCCTTCCTATCCTTTCCCTGTTTTGGTTTTATGAAGCCTTATAACATCTTAAGATATGACTAGACTAGAGAGGTAGGGGCTGGTTCAGAATGAAGCTTTTATGTGATCTCTTCGGCCAACTTGATGAAGCTTGGTATTCTCCAGATCGATCTTGATCTGGCTATCTTTCAGAGGACAGCAGTCGGATTCTTAATTATCGGTCTTCTTTATTATGCTCAGGATTTTCGGGGTTTTCTTTATTTCACAGCCACGACATCATCAGTATTATTCAGCATTATTCTAAAGATTTATTACACAGCCACGACATCATCAGCCGGAAATGCAGAGTATGATTATTATTCAGTTGACTTGAGAGCCCTACCTATAGTGCTTCATATCTTAATTGGTATAAATTCCACCGCTGTCCCCTTTGTATTCAATTTACCCCTTAACGAAATTGCGAGGACGCAATTTTTGTAAGGTGGGTGGATTGTAATACCCCGTTCCCGGAATACGTACTTAGTTGCGTATTCAGATTTTCGGTCGTATTTTTTCGATTTGTTTCCTGTATTTATTTTGTATTATGAATTCCTTATATGACTGTTTTGTCTTGGATTTGGATTCGTGGATTCGGAGTCAGCCCTAGTCTGAACCGAAGGCCCGATCCTAGAGTATTACTCGATTTAGACATTCTGATAATTAGAATTGACCGATTTTAATTTTAAATATCATTTTCCAATATTATATATTTTCTATGATTTTCTAGATTTTTTTGGAATTAAAATGAAAGTCTTCAAAACCGGTGTCGGCCAGTGCCGCTGACCGATTCCTGGATTTTTAATTCTCAAACAGTTTGGAATTCCATGATGGTCCTTTAGGCTTTATTCCTTAGAATCATATTTTCTACCTACATTCTTTTTCTGAGGATTTTTGGATTTTATGAAAATTCCAACGGAGTCGGTAAATTATTGATTCCAGGATTTTTAGTTTTAAAACTATAAAGTATTTCTTCGAACGGATTTCACTATGATACTTATATAATATTCTTGATTTTTGATAATTATTTCGGGTCGTTCCGAGATACTTGAATTTCGGACGATTGCGGTATTTTCCCGAAAGATTTCAGCATCCACGACTCAGTTCCGGGAATCCGCCACTTCCATTATTTTCATCTTCCTTCCCAAGAAAACATCTTCTCATTATAATTTATTTTCCTTTTTCCTTTCCTTTATTTCTTTCCTTCCTCCACTAACCAAAGCCTTTTCCAATTTTCCAATAATTCCAATTTTCCACATAATCCCACTCACTTCCACCTAATCCTTTTAAATCCCACTCATTCTCTCTCTCCCCCATGGCCGGCCAAGTGGCCAAGTGAAGGACACTCACCTCACCTCCCCACTTTACAAAAACCCCCCTCTCTTCTATCATATTTGCACCTCCTTCACAAAAGTCAAAACCTATATAAACTCTTCCTTTACATTCTATTTCATTTTTCTTCACTTCTCTTTTTCTCTTCTTCACTTCTCAAAAGAGAAGCCTTCACCTTCACCAAAACCCTAACCTCCATCTCCCCCTTCATCTCCATCACCACAACAACCACCAACTCCCAAGAGATCACCAAGGTCATCTTCTTCCTCCTTCATCTCCATGGAAGCCACCAAGGTCATCAACTCTACCAAAACCCCAACTTCTTCTTCATCATCAACTTCCATCACTACCACCATCACTCCATCACCTTGTGCTTCTCTTAGGTAAGTGTTCTTCATCACCAAGACTTGATTTATTTCCTAGTATACCTAAGTTTACATATCATGTTCACTTGTGTCTTCAATTTATGATTTTTGGATCATCAAACACAAACCCTAGAAAATCTGTTCTGTTTACTGTTTCCAGTCGATTAGTCGACTAGACCTATAGATTAGTCGACTAGAAAACCCTAGCTGAAACTTAACCTTTTCTGGAAACACAGTATTAGTCGACTTACCTTAGTTCCTAGTCGACTAGAGGCCCTTAGTCGACTACACCCTTGACCCTAGTCGACTAACCCTTCCTGGACCAGAATCCTTAACTCTCTGTATCACAGTTTTAGTCGACTTAGCCTAACTATCAGTTGACTTGTCATGTCTGTTAGTCGACTACCCCTATGACCCTAGTCGACTAACTTTTCCTGAATCAGAATATCAACTCTCTGGAACCCAGTATTAGTCGACTATACCAGACTGTTAGTCGACTAACCCCTTTATTAGTCGACTACTCATCCTACCCTAGTCGACTAATTCTGTCTGTTTGTTACAGTTATTTACCTTCTCAAACTTGGATCTTATACTTGGTTTATATGTTGTATATTATACTTCTTGACTTGTATCTTGACTAACATCATCTTCACTTCTCTCTTTCTCTCTCCTCTTCACTCTACATATATATATATCATAGTTTATGGCGTGCCCCGGATTTCGTGGATTTCGGATCTTTCGGCGCTTTGAGGTTTAGGCGAGTATTCTCACTCGCTACTTTCTTGTATGCGAGTAGTCTCGCTCTTCTCTTATCTCTATTTGAGTTTCCAGTTTCGTCGGAACGATAAGTATTTCATTTCCTATTTTCATGTATTTGATTCCATGTCTATATATATCTTTTGATGCTTTTATACCATGCGTGGCCGACCCTTCGTGGTCGTTGACTTCTAGATTTCTGCTATGTTATCATTACCTTGTTATTGCCTCAGACATATCAGTTGCATGCTTACTTTTAACACATGTATATCACCTTACATCTGGCGTGGTATCACCTGACCTCTAGTATGGTATCACCTGACTACCTGTCGTGCCACTATTTGGCAAGACCCTATTATTATGACCACGACTTACCACTGACCTAATATCTATCTCTTGACTTGTTTGATTGATTGCTAAATGTCACCATCCTATCATGCTATCACTTTACACCCATCATGATGTACTTGACTTGTGATTGTCATCTTTACGGGAATCCTGATTTGTTATCCTGTATCATGATCAGTGACCTGTATATTGTATTCCTGCTTTACATGCAGTGACCTGACTGTATAGTACTTATGTACTCCAGATTTCCTGATCATGTCCTGATTCTATTATTCCCGTAAAGTGATAATTAAACTATTGAATCCTAAAAAGGACCAACTTGTATTGGGTCGGGGGAAATATGCGGATATCGATATGTGTTCGTGTTTACAGTGGCATTAGGTTGTGCACTATATATCCGGTCTGACCTGAGGGCCACCAGGGGACCGAGGGGAGAGCTGGCTCCCTACATTCCTGTTTTAACGGGCATACATAAGTCCCTCCTCCTGGATAAGCCTTGCGGCTGGCTTCCGTTTCCATGCAACGGAGCAAACTTTGGCCGTGGTCCCGGGTATGTACGGGACCCACTGTAAACATAGTTCGTTGATACAACCGCTATTTCCAATAACAACCTCGACTTTCTATATATGGAAGTATGTGAGTTGGGATATATACCGAGACACATACCTAGATATATGGTAAGACGAGTAATAATAAAGTGTCATAATAACTGGCTCTTTAAGTTGTAAGTAGAGGTATGTGGAATGGGACGCATACTAAAGCCTGCAACTTAAATGGCTCTGAATCTGTGATATGCATTACTATATTTGCTAGTCTTGGATTTTACTTCGAATTTCCGGTTTTATGAGTATTATCGTATTAACGGCTCATATTCTGCTTTATCCTGGATTTCCTGTTTTATGGATATTATTATATACTTGTTCATATATACTTCCTTTGTGTTCTAACCCTCCTGTCTCCTGTACTTGACACTTGTGCTCCTCCTGGCTCGCCACCTGGCCTTCATATTACTACTCGCCTGGGGAGTTTCACTGACTCCCCTGGATTCTCATGTCCAGGTTATGGAGCCCGGAGCGTGTGGATCCTCCCCGTTACTGCTCAGAGTGGCTCAGCGGTAGCGTGGATCTCCAGCCGACCGTCCAGAGCCACATCCTTCCAGACCCCCTTTGTGCCTCTCGAGTTTTTCCTTAGCAAACTCGTGAGTGCTCTTTTATACTTTTCATACTTGTACATCCTTGTATACTTGTATGCGAGCTCCCTTTTATACCGTTCATATTATGTATATTCCTTGTACTCTCGCATTTGCGCATATTAGTGATATGATATTCATGTAATATTGTAATCACTCTGGTGATAATTCTGTAATTGTATATATGTGTTGGAATGTATAATGCACCATTTGCTTCCGTACTCTGATTCTTGTCTGTACTGATGCTTAGCGTATATACGTGGGGCACTTTCTGACCTGCGTATATACGTCGCAGTGACGTCCCCGTATCAGCGGGATCGGGGCGTTACACAAACCAACTCCAACTCCACCTCACCAAGAGGGAGTAAACCACAATCTCAACCTCTACCAAAGAGGGAGCAAACACCAACCCAATACAACAACCTCAACCTCTACCAAAGAGGGAGCAACTCAAGAAATCAAGGGTTTACAATTTAGTTGTATATCTCAACCACAAACCACTATCCTTTTTCCACAAACAAAGATCCTAAATAGATTAGGATAGAAGATATAGCTCAAGTGGAAAAACTAGGTGTTTGGAAAACAAAAACTCAAAGAAATAATCTTGAGAAAACTCTTGAAGATAATGGAATGAAGAACAAACACAAATCTCCCAAAATTCTATTTCCTTTGATTTTTCCAAAAACCTAAAACAAAAAGATGAATCCTTTTTAGCACAAAACACTTTTGAAAACTTGTTTAAAACACTTGTATATCAGAGAAATTTTGGCTCTTAAAATCTTAGTTAAAACCCTCAAGAAATGGGGTATTTATAAGCCCAAAAGAAAACTAGCCGTTAGGCTGATCTGTTAGCCTGACAGGCAGGCGGTCGACCGGCCTGTCGACCGCTAACGGTCATAATTATGACCGTTGGGCAAACCCGGTCGACCGCCCGGCCGACCGCCCAGTTCCAGAGAGCAGACTTCTCTGCTCCGGTCGACTGCTCGGTCGACCGCCCAGATACAGAGAGCAAGGCTCTCTGATCTGGTCGGCCGCCCAGTCGGCCGGCCCACTGTGCTGCCAGACGTGTACAGCCCTGTGCACGTCGGTCGACCGCAGGGTCGACCGGCCCTTGGTACGGTCGACCGTGCGGTCGGCCGACCTGGTCTGTCAGCCAGTTCTGGGTCAAAAAACAGGGTCAGAAAAACAGTTAAAAATATTCTTAAAAATACTTTTATCTCTTCTAAAAATCCCCAAAAATAGTTTTATCATTTTGCATTGATATATAAACATGTGATAAATATTTCAACTCAAATATCAAGCAATTTGAACTATTTTTGTGTCTTATCATTTTTACCAAAAACCAAAACTGTATTTTATCAAGCTTTGATTTTTCAATACATGAATAGGATAGTCAAAATAAGTTTGTTTAAGATATGAAGCATATATATATATTGAACACATCTAATATACATAAAAACCATTTAAACTTGTTTTGATCTAAACTATTCATGAAAACCAAATCCAAACATAGAAATGTGGGTGTTGTGCACTTGAGCATATCAACTATTCTTTTCTTTACACATGGATCTAAAACACACTCTAAACTAAACTAGGGTACCTAAGTCTTCTTGACGATCTTCATCTTCAAGTCGACTCGATCCCAAACGTGATCCACCGAGTGCAAAGGTATGATCTTGATGCTCGGGCACTGGCATCACCAAGTGAAAGCTTCCAAACTTCTCTTTTTGAAGCAATCACCAACTAATATCTTGATTAATGATCTGAAACTAAAATCACAAGATTATTAGTAAACATAACTACATGAGTTAATCATCATCAAAACTAGAGAGGAAGGCCTCCGGGCCAACACTTAGCACATCTTAATCTATCATTTCTAAACCTTATTTTCCTGTACATGTTTCGCCTTAATCAAATTTTGGCATTATTATCAGGGAAGGACGGTAATCCTTTTTAAATTTACTTAAGGTTAACCTTTTTCTTCTCTATTTTTGTTTGCAGGTGCTGATTTCAGGGGAAAAAACTGCTGTAAAACATATATTTCATTCCTGTGCCTTTGCTTTAGAAAGCAGAACTCAGGGACTCTTAGTATTGCTGCGAAAATGTGGCATGGGCTGCGTTTGCGCGGCGAACAAGAAGAACTACTAATAGTTCTTTCTTGCAGGTTTGCTTGAATTGCAAAGAGTGGTCTTCTGCAGATATTTAGTTTTCCTATTATATTGTTTTGCATACTGTTTTTAAGTCAACAGTAATCGATTAGTTGTTAATGTTAAAAAATAATTAGACTTGCATTTAAGGCATTCGTCTAATCTCGTTATTTTCTTTAGTACTGTTGAAGAGTACTGGAGTAAAGATATGTGTGCATCGCATGTAGCTTAGAAAACACAAGTGATATATATTACTTAAGTGTATTTCTTTTATTATATACTTGCACATGAGCACTAAAAAGATTAATGGCATAACTAATTAAACAACATAAGGTAGAGAAGTCATTACCCTTTCTTAACTCAAAAATCATCTCCTCACTCACTAACCCTGTCTTAATTTAAAATTAAGGACGTTGGCCCAAGGGACATCTCGAGCTCAATAGGAGATTGACCTCGGGAGAAAGTTGTTAGAGTTTGACTCGGGTTAAATCGGTGTCTAAGGTTGAGGATTAAGAGGTAAGATCCTCGAAAATCAGTGTTTTGACGTAATTAAGGCCCGTTACTTTACACGGATATCTCCCACTATGTTTTGTCCCTCCTGGCCGATTAACCTATGGTCAGACTACTGTAATATATTTTTTTTGGACAGTCAACCAGTTAGGAGTCGTCTAGGTCTAAGGTCTGCCCTAACATAAGCTAGATTTTTCTTTCTTATTGTTTGTTTTGATTTATCTTTTTTGTGTGATATGGATCATAATTATAATTTTTTCATGAAAATGTAAATCCATATTTCATTCGACCTCTTTTGACTCGGATATGACCAACCCGACATTTTATAGCTTTAACCAACCAAGTATGCAAGATTGATTTTATCTGATTGAATCTACTCCCCAATCCCAGAATTATAATCAAGATCAGAATAATCATCTCCACTCTTCATCGAGTCAGTGGGGATTCACCTCCCCCGAGTCATATGGTTAACCACATTTTCCACAATCCTTACCAAATTTTACTTCCTATACTTCTTTTCTAGAACAATTAATTGAAGAAAAAAATTGAGTTAGAAAAGAGTTTAGAAGCCTTGCATGAGTCTGAATGACAAATTAAAAATCAGAAGGACACACAATTTCAACAAAATTTTTAAATTCAAGACCCTTACTCCATTTTCCATGTCCCACCACAATAAGAAAAATCTATTGACTTAGAAAAAAGTTTAGAAGCCTTGATTTAGATTAAAAATGATTTCATCAATAGGACTGAGTTAGATCAATTATGCAACCCAATGATTGATTGGAATGAAGAAACTCTACCAAACACATTTTTGATCATTCTTGATTTTTCTATCGATATTGATAAGACCCAAGAATCATGAAGTCTTAGAGATTTAACCAAAATTCAATTTCATCACAACACCTTGAACTTGACCAATTTAAAACCTTTGCTAAATTGGCAATTTTTCACTTCAATGAGATTGAATTTGAACATGAATGTGACCTGATCCTTAACTTTGTGATTTAGTTCTAATTTTTAAAGCTATATTGATTCTGGTATCCTTACCCAATTTGGACCATATTTTCGAGCCGACATTAATTCCTTTTCCTATAAATCTAGAACACAAATCACCTATTTTGAAAAGTCATATTCCATTGTTGGATAATGAATGTGAATTTCAATTTTTTTTGATTTGGACCCAACTCTTAAACCAAAATTAACTCTCGAAGGTAAACTTGATTTGAGTCATATTCTCGTGTCAGTATTGGTTCCCAGTGTTAGATCTAATAATTATTACAAATAAGATCCCATACATGCAATAGCCTCTTTATTAAGATCAAGGGGATAGAGGGTTTTAGGCATACCCGATTCCATCATGAAAGGGATGCCAAAGGTTGCATGATCTTAAGGACTCAGAGTTGAGGGAGGTGATTCTTTTCTCCAACTACCAAGTTCTCTTCTTGATCCTTAGAGGAGATGAAGGTCTTCAAGAGAGAGAATAGGTCATAATAGTTAGTGATGGGAGGGAATCTAACCCATGATATACATAGGCTCAAGGTTATCCTAGTTCAACTCATTATAAATCAAGGTTCCTGATTAATATTACGCGTTCCATACGTGTAGATGAGATCCACATTATAAATTTATTTGCACCAATAGCTAAGTGTAATCGAAACGAGTCTAGACCCAAACCATTAGATTTGATCAATTTTTTATTGGATCAAACAATATAGGCTTATAGAGATAGGTGTATAAATCCAATTAGACTTGTGTAAGCCCAAATAAATTTAGATTTTAATCCAAATAAATCTAACAATCTCCCACTTGGGCCAAGCAAGTCATACTGAAAGGATATTATATACAACTTTATGGTATCAAAACTTTAATCGTCAATAAACCACGTTTCAAAATAATCTGGTCCATTAAGTATCCTGCTACCGAACATGGAAGTCGTTATCTTCTGTATAATCGAAGTTAGACCTTCCATATCATAAGTTTTCAGAACTCTTAACGACATAAATCAAATATGAATGTGTGGCATGAAAATGTCATTTGAACAAATAAGGTACAATTCTAACTGGTTTTCCACTTTATGACTCCAACGAGTCCAACCTTATGACGAGTTTATCTTTATGACTCCAATGAGTCTAACCTTGTGACTCCAACGAGTCTAACTGTTAACAAACTCAAATGCGCAAACTTAAACTCAAAGGAAATTTTAAAAAAGCAGTTATACTTTATTATCGAAATCAATACGTATACAAAAAGTGCACTTATAAATAATGTCTTGTTACATAAAATTATTCACTCCCGGTAAATCAAGATATCATCATGACTAGCCATCCCTATATGAGCAATATGTTCTAAAAAAACTTTAGGTGAAAGTTCTTTATTGATTGAATCTGTAATATTAGAAATAGTACAACACTATCAACAGATACAATGTGATTCTGAATTTTATCTTTGATGACAAGAAACTTGATGTCGATATGCTTTGACTTTGTTGAACTCTTGTCACTATTGCAGTAGAGCTTTATAGCTCTTATTGTCACAGTATAGCTATAATTGCCTTTCGACTAAATCTACCATCTTTCTATAATCAGGAAAATGAAACCTGAAATGGACTTTCTATTGTCGATACATACAACATAATCTAAATCTGTGTATCCGTTCAGCTGTAACTATTCAAATTTCATGTAGTCTTCTGTAGATATTACATAGTGATCAATCCCAAGATTGATCAAGTATCTACCAAGTTTCTCAACGGTATATGTTATATCTGGACGGGTACAAAACTGAGCATACATCAGACTTCCAACAGCCGATGCATATGAAATGTCTTTTACTTGCTTTTTCTGTAGGTCATTCTTGGGACATTGGAGTAGACTCAACTTATCTCCCCTAGAGCAATTCTTCATGCCCATCTATCGAGCACCTTATCGATATAGGCCTTTAGTGATAAACTTTATATTTCATGTATCCTGTCACGTTGAATCTGGATGCCTATCATAAAAGAAACTCTCCAAGATCTTTCATCTCAAAATTCTTTGAGAGAAAACTCTTGGTCTCAAGTATAAGAGTCATCGTTACTTGCTATTAGAATGTAATCCACATATAGCACAAGAAGTATAAGACTACTCTCTTTAAATTTATAATAAATGCATTGATCATCTACATTCTTTTTAAAACCAAAATCAGATGTCACTTGATCAAATTTCAAATATCATGTATGGGATGCATGTTTTAGACCATAAGTGGTTTTTTTTAACTTGCAAATCAAATATTACGTACCATTGGCTTCAAAATTGTCTAGTTGCATTAGATAGATTTCTTACTCAATGTCACCATTAAGGAAGACGATCTTAAAATTTATTTGGTGTAACTCCATATTGAAATGAGCCACTAGTGCCATGATAAGTCTAAAAGAAAAACGGGGAGAAAGTCTCCTTATAGTCAATGATTTCTGTTTGAGTGAATCCCTTTGCGATAAGACGTGCATTATACCTTTTGATATTGCCTTTCGAATTTCGCTTGGTTTTGAACGCCTATTTACAACCAATCGGTTTTTTCCTTTAGACAACTCTATTAAATCCCAAACATTGCTGTCCTTCATGGATTTTAACTCATCTTTCATGATATTTGATCACTTAGTAGAGTGAATGCTAAGTTTGGCCTAATTCAAGAATGTAGGGTCATCCTCTAACCCTATGTCAAACTCATGCTCTTAAAGATAAACTATATAGTTATTTGCAATGACTAATTTTCTCTCCTTAGTTAATCTCTTAGCCACTTGTGGTTGAGAATTTTCATGTTCTATCTTATTAGCAGGATCTATTTAAGAATGAACTATATTTGTATTTTATAAGGGTACAATTGTATTTTCATTCTGAAGTGAAAAAACTACTTCATCATTTAGAATAGTTATCATGGGTAAAATAATTTGTTCTTCCTCAAATGTGAAATTCTTATGTAGTTGACTCTCACTGTTCTAAATATCCTCAGTAAATTTAGTATTATCTGTATCTATTATGTTCTTAGTCGAGGGACAGTAAAACCTAAAGCCTTTATACCTCTCAGAATACCTATGAATAAATAGCTAACTGTCCTTGAGTCTAGCTTCTTCTTATATGGTATATATAGCCGAGCTTCTGCTAGAACCCCAAATATGTAGATGCCTAATATTGAGAGATTTTCTAGTTCATAACTTATATGGGATTTTAGTTACTATTTTTCAAGGCATTCTATTAAGAAGGTAGATAAACGTCTTTAAGGTTTCACTCCATAATTACTCTGGTAGAGCAGTGTGAGCTATCATACTCCTAATCATATTTTTTAGTGTGTGATTTCATCTCTCAGCAACACCATTTTTTTGACGAGGTGTCTCTGGCATGGTGTACTGGGCTACAATACCATACTCTTAAAAAAATTGGAAAAAGGTCCTGGACATTAATTAGTCTCTAAAATTACATATTTCTTATCACATCTTCACATTTATTTAATATTAAATTCTGCTAATAATACCTCTCTTGTATGTTTCTAGGTCCATGGTATGAAATGAAGAAGAAGACCCAAAATCACCATTTAATTGGTGATTAAAAACCTACAAATATAGTCATTGACTTTGTAGAGCTGTTTCATCAAAACCAGGGGCCCAAAATCAGAAATCGGGAATCTAACTGACAGGGGACCGATGCGATAGCGCGCAGCAGGCAGCGCTACGCGCACTGCGCCAGTACCTCAGACCAAAGGTTGTCCCCCTGGCCCCCTTTCCCCTGGTGCCTAAAAATACCCCCTTGAGGGGTTGTTCAAAGAGATATATGAGAGTAGTATAGTTTTCTTTCCATATTGTAGTTTAGGTTAGTTTAGATTAGTTCTTCTTCTTCTTCCTCTTTGTATTTTTTATTTCTTTTAGATCTTGTAGTAGGAGGAGTGGTACATGATTGGAAAGCAAGAGTGGTTGTAATAGAAGGTGATAAGTTATGAAAGGTCCTCTCTTTACCTCTCTTTATTTTCTTCTCTCTAACTCCTTTTACATGTTTAGCTAATTTTCTCTCATCTAAACTAACTACTAACCACTAACTTGCTAACTTCTTACTTATAATCCACATGAATCTAATAGTGTCTACTTGGCCTTGCGCTTGCAAGTGCCATTGATGGCTCATAATGATGGATCTAACACTCTAACATCCTAACTCTCTAACAAGCTAACATTACTTTACTCAATCCTTACTCTTATTTAATTTTGATAGTTTAAGTGTAGCTTGCACTTGTTATGTTGAGTTTTGATGTGAAAGTTATCATATGGGTTATACTTTGAAACGCTCTTGAACCAAGAACTAGTGATGGCCAAGGATACATGTGAGGCTACTATCACTAAGAGGTTAGCATGGTTAGTGAGGCCATTAGTAGTTACTAGTTATGAGTTTTCTTTCTTTTTTTACTTTATTTTAGAAATATCAAAAATCACAAATATCTTCTTTTTTATGTCTCCCACTTCTTCATATTTCACTGTACTCTTCTCTTTTCATCCTCTGTTTTCTTTTCTTTTGATTTTTTAAAACGTTGAAGAAATCTTAACACACACGTGAACATACCAGTAAAGCTTCTTTCACTTCCTATCCCAGTGGATTCTACCCGTTTAGCCTCCATGCTACAACGGAAGTATCGAGGAAGCCAAAGCACACACTTTTAACTCTTGATTTCAAAACAACACGTTTGTGCACGATTTTCCCCTGGGGCCGTTGTCGGGGATGGGAACAGTTTGATTTCACATTTTTATTAACTTTTCTTCTTTATTTTTGGTGTGCAGGTGAAAGTTTTAGCATTGCAGAAGTCCACACTTGTTTTTGTATTGTTGGGTAAATTCTTATATATTATTATATTCTGTTGCTAATTTTTATTACCTGTGCACTATAATAATTTAAGAACTAAAATACAAAAATTGGATGCTTTAAAATAGTTTAGACATTTGCATCTACGCACGTGTCAATTTCAATTCTAATATACTGTATTTTGTTCTTGTGTTGTTGTAATCTTGACGGAGGTGTACATATTGCATAGCATGTAGTTAGGACAAACACGTGGGTGATTTACTCTCTTTGTGTGTTCATTCTTATCTATATTACATACTTGCACAAATTGAACTTAAGGGCAAAACCCAATACAACATAAGGTGGGGAAGTCATTACCCTCCCTTAACCCAAAAATCACCTCCCCACTCACATTACCCAAGCCTAAATAAAATTTGCTAGACGTTGGGCCCTAGGGACATCTTGTTGGCCCAAAGGCTCATCACTCTAGTTTTGATGATGATTAACTCATGTAGTTATAATACTAATGATCTTGTGTTTAATTAGTCTCAGATTTATGATCAAGATCTTAGTAGGTATTTAGCTTCAACAAAGGATTTAAAGTCAAGTTTTGGAGCTAACACGGTTTGATTCAAGAGCCTATGCATCTAGACCACATCAAGTACTCAAGAGGAGTCTAGCTCTTTAGATCAAGGTTTGGACCAAGTCAAGGAGAAGAAGACTTCAAGTAAAGACTTCAAGAGAAGACTTGTGTATAGGTTTGTTTTAGTTAAGATTTTGTTTTTAGATAAAATGTAAAGGATAGAATAGTTGGTAGATTGCTCAACTATACCATATACACTCACACACAAATTTTGGATGTGTTTTTCATAAAAGAGTTTTTATTTTGGAAAAATACAAAAGAGTTTTCATTTTGGAAAAATACCGTTTTGGTTTTTAGAGTTTAATATATACATGTGTTTTAACCAAAACATATTTTAATGCTTATTGTCAAAAACATAGATATTTCATCTTGTATGTATAGTGGATCATATCCATACACACTATGCTTTAAAAAGTATTTAAAATATCTTATTTTTGTATTTGGAGAAGTTTTAGAAAAAACGGTTTTTGTTTCAAGCTAAAATTTCTAAGTTACAAAAATAGTTCAAAATGTTTGTAACATGGTTTGATTTTTACTCAAACATGTTTGTATATCAAAGTATTATACTGAAACTATTTTTGTAGATTTTTAGAGATTTTATGAGATTTTATCAAAGTCAAATACCTAGTTTTTAATCCCATAATGTTCTGGTCTGGTTTCTGCCGGTCGACCGGGCCGGTCGATCAGGCTAGGAGTTAGTTGACCGAGTCGGTCGACCGATGTGCACAGAATGTGTACGCCAGTTTGGCTGGAGGGCCGGTCGACCGACCCGGTCGACCACCAGAGAGCTTCTGCTCTCTGGAAAGCCCCGGTCGACCAGGTCAGTCGACCGGCAGAGAGCTCTACTCTCTGTTCCAGGCCACGGTCGACCGGGCCGGTTGACTGAGGCTCCAACGGTCGGATCTCTGACCGTTGGCGGTCGACCGGGCCGGTCGACCGACAGCCGTCCAGGCTGAAATTTGGCCCCAACAGCTAATTTTTTCTAGGACTATAAAATGGGGGTTTCTTGGACTGTTTTCTACAAGATTTGAGGAAAGTTTTAAACCTAGTTTTTTCTATCTATTTCAGAGTTTTCTCCACTAGTTTGAGAGCAAATATTTCCAATTAGAAAGGAAAGTTTATCAAGAGTGTTTTCAAAGTGATTTCTTGTGTTTTCCTCCACACATTTCACCCTAGGTTTCTCACATAAATACTTGAGCTATCCATTGCTATATCTACTTATAGGGATCTTTGTTGTGAGAGGATTTTAGGTGATCAAAGTATTGTGATCACCAAAGTTCTAATTTGTACTTTGAGGAGGCGGACTTGCGGGTTCGCGGTGTTTCGAGTTCTTATGTGAACTCCTTGTAGAGGTGCGGCCTCGGCGAGCTAGTGGGCTTGCGGTGTGTTCTTGCGGGAACAAGAGAGGGACTAGAGAGTCCAGAGAGCTTGTAGGTGTTACGGCACCAAGTGATCCGGTGGGATCATTTTTAGTGGAAATCCTTCATAGTGTTGAAGGCGGGGACGTAGAGCAAGTGTGCTGAACCTCGAAACAAATCTTCCGTGTTTGCGATTGCTCCTCTATCTCTTACTTATCTTTATATCTTGCATGCTAATATTGTCTTTATCTTTATATGCTTGATATATTGTGTGCTTATTGTTATATGGTTGGGGATTGTTTGCTAACACTTATATTCAACCAAAAGAGCCAACGCGGCACCTTAACTCTTATTTAGAGGAATCTTGAGGAGTTACTTCAGAGCCCTTCACGGGGAATCCGGCTACACTCTTGTGTTATACTTGGTGTTTAGTTTAAGAAGTTTTGGTTTGCATAAATAGTTTTAATTCCGCATTAATTGTCCATTAGATTAGCTAGTCACCTATTCACCCCCCTCTAGGTGATTACAATTGGTATCAGAGCCAAGTGCTCTTGATTTGAGTCTTACAACCAGAGTTAAAGATCCTCATTGGTAGCTAATCACAATATTTATACACACACATGAATTTCATGTCACCTCCCACCTTTGACATTCTTAACATCCAAACTTGGAAGGTTAAGATGTCTATGTACCTCAAAGGCCTAGGCATTCATGTTTATCTTGCTACTATTAAAGATTCATATGTTAATAATAGCAAGTATATTAAAGCTAACTCAAAAGCCATTCATGCTTTGAAGAGTACCCTAAACAATGATTATTTATGTAGGGTTGTTAATCTTGACTCAGATTTTGTATTATGGAACACCATCTTCTCCCTTGGCGAATAAGAATAATATTATGCGGGGAGCGACTCGAATGTTAGAAGTGAAGTTTCCAACGTATGCTACATGGTCCAAGGGGATAACCCCCTTGAGGTAACTACCGAATCCGAGGTAGAAGAGGATGTTGATATGTCTTACAATGAACTTGCTTCATTTTGTCAACAACTCCTTGAAAAATATGACATGCTTAAAAAGGATAATAAGAAAATGAAATTAAATTTGATTGCTTGTTAAAAGAAAATGATTCCTTTAAAAATGAAGTTGCATGCATTTCTAAAGAAAATGAAAGTTTGAAAAATGAAAATATTTTCTTACTTTCTAAATTGAATGTCTTTGTGAAGGAAATACCACTTTGAAAAATAAAATTGTTTTGGTGGAAAAACAAAAGAAGATTGCTTTGCATGAAAACACTTCTTTGAAAAGAAAAGTTATTGAAAAACAAAAAGAAAATGTTTCTAAAAAGAATAAGAAAAATAATTCTCATTTTCATCACGCTTTACATGCTATTATTGATAAAAATGAAGTTAAATTTTTGAAAAATAAAATAGATTGCTTGAGCTCAACTTTGAGCAAATGTGCTTTTAATCATTCTAAATTGGAATCCTTGTTTTCAAAGAAACAAGCTCCACATGTTCATGCACATCACCCTCAACATGCATATGCACACTTTGTACGCCATAACCATACTCATACACATATGCATCCTAGAGTGTACAAGTATACACATTGCAGTCGCAAAGGCCATTTAGCAAGATTTTGTTATGATAGAATAAATTCTTTAAATTTTGCTAATAAGAATGTTTGGGTACTTACAATGTCAACCCTCGAGGACCCAAAAGAAAATGGGTACCAAAATTCTCACCTTTTGAATTTGATGTAGGTGCGGGCTCTCACAAAACGTGAGAGAGTTGGTGCCTTGATGGTGGATGCACATGGACATGATGGACACATATTTGATGCACCGCTATCAAGGAGGTTTGGTGGGACAACCACCATGTTTTGGAGACTTAGAGCATAGTTCTTTGGTTTGGTAACTATCTCTAAACTCCTACTTTAGTTTACATGCTTTTCATTGATGATTTCTTTAGCATGTTCATATTTTTGTGCTTCATGTGGTAAATACATGGTTAGATGTAGATTCAATTAAAACTTGTGTTTATACGTATACAAGTAGTGAGCAACATTTGATTCATATATGTTTGTATTTCATTGCTCATTTGTACTTATTACATGTACATGTATAGCCTAGTTTTGATGATTACCTCATTTACACTCGTTTTGCCTATTTTTGAGTATGATTTACTTCATGTATATGCAATTTTTATTCAAATCTAATAAATATACATGTATACCCCTTGAGTCATTTGCCTTCATGCAATTTATATTATGAACTCTTTTTATGTTTGGGATATGTATGCATATTATTAGTTTTGGATAAAATATACATATACCTAGAAGTTTGTTTTTAGATGAAAAATAAATTTTTATGATTTTTATCTTTATATGAAAAATGAATTTTCATGTTTTTCACTTGTTTGATTAAATGATATTTAAGCATAATTGACTATTTTCATGAAAAATGCTAATTACATGATTCTTGTACACTCTCATGTTATTTGTTTACTCATGACATTGTTTTCATGAGATATTTTGAGCCTTATATATTTCGAGTGTCAATTCTTGTGTTTTTAACATGCTTCATGGATTCATATGATTTGATTTTATGTTTGAAGGATTTTTAACTAGTTTTTCAAAAATTAATTTTAACTAGTTATTTATTCTTCATTTGGTAGTATTTTCACTATAAAAATATTTTCAAACACCTAATTTTGAAAACCCCTACCAACCCCTTTAAGGGCGGACGGATGGGCGAGCATGCCTTGTATACCTTATTAAAAATCCTTTATCTTGTGCATGTATAGGGTGGTTGGTTATGAGTTATATACTTGATTTACATCATATTTTCAATTGGTACTCAATTGATATTTTTTTTTTGTATATACTCATATTTTGTTTCCTATAAATGTATGCTTCATTTCATATAATATCAATTTCTATTGGTATTTTCATTTTCATACATATATATGATTTATTTGTGCTTGATTTATAAGATATTTACATGTTTAAAGCACAAAGTATGTTTATGCTAAGCTTAATTCAAATCTTGTTTTTCAATTGGTATCCATATATTTCAATTGGTATCAATATGTTTCAATTTCCAGTTGGGTTTAATTTTCACTTGATATCACACATGTTTTATCTATTTGGTACAAAAACTTTATCATGTATTTCAATTGGTATATCAAAATTTAATGTAAATTTAATTGGTATCAAAAAACAAAAATGTTTCAATTACAATTGCTAATTACAATTGGTACAAAAATGTTTCAATTTCAATTTGGTATCACATATTTCCTATTTCATATGGTATAAAATTCTTGTGATATATCAAATTGACTTGTTGATCGAAGAAAATTTTCAAAATTTGTATTGTTTAGTTACAATTGGATTCTTAAAAATATTTTTGATATGTTTTAGTTACAATTGGTATCATAAAATTTTGTTTATGTACAAATGATATCGTAAAATTTGTTTTAGTATTATAAAATTTGTGTTAAAAAAATGTTTTGATTTATCTTGCCTATACGTAAGGGGAGCTTAACATCTCTTCTACATATAAATACATGTTGAGTGTATCTTATATTGCGGAGCTTGACAACTCTTCTTTATGTGACACACGTGTGTATGGGGAGCTTCACATCTCCTCTTATGCATTGCATATATGCGTTATGTGAGTTAGGGCTTGTCATCCCTTCTTCATGTAATGCATATATGTAGGGAAGTTAACTTAGCGTCTTCCTCTTCATGAATGTATATCGCTTATATCTCTTTATTGATTTGTTTGATTTAACCCTTTGTTGATTTTTTGTTTTTGACAAAAAGGGGGAAAACATTATTTTGTGTTTACTTTAACCCCTTTGTTAATGATTGACAAAAAGGGGGAGAAGTATTTTAGTATATATGCATGTTTTCCTTGCTTTGTACATAAAGAGGGAGTAAGAATTTTTGTTTATGCATATTGTTTTGTTTTGCAAAAAGGGAGAGAAAGAATTTGATGAGTTTTGGCATGTTTATCTCCTTATATTTGCATACATGTTTGTTTAGTTTTATGTGCTTTATTGCCATATATATTTGTTTATTGTGATGCATGAGGTAAGGGGGAGATCCTTTAAAGCTTTACTTTAATCCATGCATATATAACTCCATGAGTTTTGTCATCATCAAAAAGGGAGAGATTGTTGACCCAAAGACCCATCACTCTAGTTTTGATGATGATTAACTCATGTAGTTATAGTACTAATGATCTTGTGTTTAATTAGTCTCAGATTTATGATCAAGATCTTAGTAGGTGTTTAGCTTCAACAAAGGATTTAAAGTCAAGTTTTGGAACTAACACGGTTTGATTCAAGAACCTATGCATCAAGACCACATCAAGTACTCAAGAGGAGTCTAGCTCTTTGGATCAAAGTTTGGACCAAGTTAAGGAGAAGAAGACTTCAAGTGAAGACTTCAAGAGAAGACTTGTGTCTAGGTTTGTTTTAGTTAAGATTTTATTTTTAGATAAAATGTAAAGGGTAGAATAGTTGGTGGATTGCTCAAGTATACCATATACACTCACACACAAGTTTTGGATGTGTTTTTCATAAAAGAGTTTTTATTTTGAAAAACTACAAAAGAGTTTTCATTTTGAAAAAAATACCGTTTTGATTTTTAGAGTTTAATATATACATGTGTTTTAACCAAAACATATTTTAGTGCTTATTGTCAAAAACATAGATATTTCATCTTGTATGTGTAGTGGATCATATCCATACACACTATGCTTTAAAAAGTGTTTAAAATATCTTATTTTTGTATTTGGAGAAGTTTTGAAAAAATACGATTTTTGTTTCAAGCTAAAATTTTTAAGTTACAAAAATAGTTCAAAATGTTTGTAACATGGTTTGATTTTTACTCAAACATATTTGTATATCAAAGTATTATACTGAAACTATTTTTGTAGATTTTTAGAGATTTTATGGGATTTTATCAAAGTCAAAATACCTAGTTTTTAATCCCCATAATATTCTGGTCTGGCTTCTGCCGGTCGACCGGGCCGGTCGACCGAGTTAGGAGTCAGTCGACCGAGTCGGTCGACCGATGTGCACAGAATGTGCACGCCAGTTTGGCTGGAGGACCGGTCGACCGACCCGGTCGACCGCCAGAGAGCTTCTGCTCTTTGGAAAGCCCCGCTCGACCGGGTCGGTCGACCGGCAGAGAGCTCTGCTCTCTGTTCCAGGCCACGGTCGATCGGGCCGGTCGACCGAGGCTCCAACGGTCGGATTTCTGACCGTTGGTGGTCGACCGGGCCGGTCAACCGACAGCCGTCCAGGCTAAAATTTGGCCCCAACGGCTAGTTTTTTCTAGGCCTATAAAATGGGGGTTTCTTAGACTGTTTTCTACAAGATTTGAGGAAAGTTTTAAACCTAGTTTCTCCCATCTATTTCAGAGTTTTCTCCACTAGTTTGATAGCAAATATTTCCAATAAAAAAGGAAAGTTTATCAAGAGTGTTTTCAAAGTGATTTCTTGTGTTTTCCTCTACACATTTCATCCTAGTTTTCTCACACAAATACTTGAGCTATCCATTGCTATATCTACCATAGGGATCTTTGTTGTGAGAGGATTTTAGGTGATCAAAGTGTTGTGATCACCAAAGTTCTAATTTGTACTTTAAGGAGGCGGACTTGCGGGTCGCGGTGTTTCGAGTTCTTGTGTGAACTCCTTGTAGAGGTGCGGCCTCGGCGAGCTAGTGGGCTTGCGGTGTGTTCTTGCAAGAACAAGAGAGGGACTAGAGAGTCCAAAGAGCTTGTAGGTGTTGCGGCACCAAGTGATCCGGTGGGATCGATTTTAGTGGAAATCCTTCATAGTGTTGAAGGCGGGGACGTCTAGTGTGCTCGAACTTCGAAACAAATCTCCCGTGTTTGCGGTTGCTCTCTGTATCTTTTACTTGTTTTTATATCTTGCATGCTAATATTGTCTTTATCTTTATATGCTTGATATATTGTGTGCTTATTGTTATATGCTTGAGGATTATTTGCTAACACTTGTATTCAACCAAGAGAGCCAACGCGGCACCTCAACTCTTATTTAGAGGAATCTTGAAGAGTTAGTCCAGAGACCTTCACGGGGAATCTGACTACACTCTTGTGTTATACTTGGTGTTTAGTTTAAGAAGTTTTAGTTTGCATAAATAGATTTAATTCCGCATTAATTGTCTATTAGATTAGTTAGTCACCTATTCACCTCCCTCTAGGTGATTACACATCTCGGACTCATTTAAGAGATTGACCTAAGGGGGAAGTTGTTAGAAGTTGACTCTTGTCAAATCGGTGTTTAAGGTTGAGGATTGAGAGGAGAAACCTCAAAGAATAGCGGTTTGACATAATTAGGCCCGTTGCTCTGGCACGGATACCTCCCACTGATCTTCCCGCTACTTGGCCGATTAACTCGTGGTCAGATTCCGACAATATACCCCCCGTGAACAGTCTAACCAGTTAGGAGTCGTCTATGTCTAAGTCAACCCTAGCATAGGCCTGTTTTTTTTCTTTCTTTCTTTGTTTGTTTGTTTTCTTTTTTGTAAATTGTGAAATAGATTTTAACAACGACAATTTTTTCAATCATAATATGAATCCATATTTCACGCCAACCTCATTTGACTCAGATAATTCCGACCCGGTTATGTACAACATGAACCAACCTTATATGCCGAATTGGGATTATCCAACTCAATATGTGCCCCAGTCTTAATACTATGAAGAAGACTGGAATAATCATTATCACTCTTCTATGGTCAACCATTTACCAACATCCAGCTTCATATACTCCTTCCCCCGAGCAACCATTAGAAGAACTAATTGACTGGGAAAAGAGGATGGAAGCCTTAGAGGAAATCGTGCGACGAATTCAAAATCTAGAGGACTCGAAATCTCATCAAAATTTTCAAATCAAAGATCCTTACTCCATTTTCTATGTCCTACAGTAAGAAGAACATACCGATCTAGAAAAGAGTACGGAATCCATAATTCAGTTCCAAAGCGATCCTTTTAATATGATAGAGCTAAACTTAGTTGATTGGAAAACATGTGTAGGAATAAAGAAACTCTCCCTACCCAATCTTTGACTATTCCTAATACTTCTAATCATGTTGATGAAAACCAAAAATCATGAAATCTTGAAGACTTTGACCAAGATTCAATTTCATTACAAAACCTTGAACTTGACCAATATCAACCCATTGACAAATTGGCAAGTTTTCATTTCAATGAAATTGAACTTGAATATGAATGTGAACCCGACTAGCAACTTTGTGATTCAACTCCAAATTTTGAATCTATGTTGACTTTGGCATCTTTACCAAGTTGGATCTATTGCTCGAGCCAACATTAATTCCTGTATCCATGGATTTTGAGATTGAATTGCTTCTTTTCGATTGTCACACTCATTGATGGGAATAGAATGTGAAGTTAAATTCTTTGATTTGGATTCAACTCTTGAACCTAAATCGACTCTCGAACCCAATGTTGATTTTCTTGAGTTAGTATTGGTTCTCGAACTTTTCATTTCAAAGCTCAAATCATCCATTCCACAAAATCACATTCTATTGTTGGATTAAGGTATTGACCAGAATGACTCAGTGATGATCTTCCAAGATTGATCATGTAAAGAAATAATTTTCATGATAGGATCTTGCATGATCTTATTAAAATTGGGAATTGTAAATATGCAGATAAAAAAAAGGTCAATAAAAGTGGATTCCGTGAGCCACCACAGTATCTTAATTGGGTAGCAACGCTTGGCCCAATTAGACCACCATCGGAGCCACTACCATGAGGTAATTTTCCTTCCCATCTCATTTGTTTCATGTATATACACATTCACGATGCATTGAGGACAATGCATGAGATAAGTGTGGGGGAGAGTTTACTAACGTAGGTTGTTTTAAATTTTCTTTCTTTTATACTTCTTTTTAGAAAATTTTTAGATTTTTCTTTTATGTAGAAACTCTTTTCTTTTCTTTTTACAAAACTTTTTGGATTAAGAGAAATAGTTTTGATTTATTTTTAAGAAAATTAAGATTGTCTTAGGAATTAGGAAGACCTAAAATTATAATTTTTAAACCAAGTCAAAATAATAGATCTTATTTAAAATTTAGGATAAGAAAGTAAGATTGAAAAGATAATTTGATCTTGAATTTTTTGCCTTAGATTTATGCACTTCACACTTACACAATTTTTTGGGATTGAAATAAAGACTGAAAATGTCATTAAAAAAATGCCATAAAAAATTAAAAAAATGATGATAAAACCACTTATTGAAGTTGGGTAATTATGCCTCAGAAAGCATGATTATTCACGCCTAAAATAGTGGACAAAAACAAAATAATTCCCTTTAATTTTGTGGCCTTGTTTATTCGAGTCCTTAAGTCCGGGGATGTTTTCTCATCTGGTGCCCTAAAACTATCTGGTTTAGGAGTCACCGGCTAAAGGCTCACTACCCGGGTAAGCTAGAAAGCCTAAGAAAACTAAGGGAAGAAAAAAAGAAAAAGAAAAAAATAAATGGCATGAAAGTTAGAGTCGATATCCCAAAAATCTTCACCGTTTACAAAGTGCATATTTTTTTAAAAGTTTTTGAAAGATCAAAGAATCAATTAAATTTTAAATTCTTACATTTAATTTATAACAAGATTTTGCATTTCGACTTAGTTTAAGGAAGAATAATTTCTGGTTAACCTCTTACCTTGGATCACTTATATTTTCTCAAAAATACTTCAACACTTTCTCTATTTCAAAGTGCGTTTTTAAAATTACTAACATTTGATTTCTTGTGTTATGGATTTTGTGGGTGTAATCCGCTAAAAACCCTCAGGAGACAAAACTCTTCCTCTAAGGGAAACCTAAAGGTTTAACGGCTTATTGCACATGCTCATTGCAATCGCTGTTTTCCATTGATTTTGTAAAGGGGAAACTTAAAAAAAGGGGTCGAGAAGCTAAAATACAAGTATTCTTTGAAGTAAAAAAGATTACAAGTAGATCTCCTCTGAGATTTCTGGGAAGTGTGCCGGTAGGAATCTGATCAGCGCGTGATCACTTTATCTCTTAGACGGATCGATCAGACAATCGGACTACTGCCTGATGGGATTCCCTTCTCGCCTGGTTCGGAGAATCGGAGAACAGAAGGTTGGTAGAACCCTCTTGTTACTTCTCGAGCTGCCTCCGCTTAGGAATTTTTCTCGCCTGGTTCTGAAAATTCCTTAAGAGGGAGGAAGATCTTAAGGTATTAGTGTAAGTACACCTAGAGGGGGGGTGAATAGGTGTACGGCTAATCTAATGAACAAAATGTGAAAATTAAAACTTAATTGCAACACACTTAGTGTAACCAACGAGTGTAGCCGAATTCTCGGTGAAGGGCTCTGAACTAACTTCTCTTGATTCCTCTGAATAAGAGTTGAGGTGCTATATGAAGCTCTCGTGATTAAACACAAGTGAGGCACACACAAACAACACAAGCATATATATGATATGACAATATGAATCAATGCACAAAGTAAGAGAGAGTTAGAGAAAGTGGATCAAACGCAAACACAAGGATATGTTTCGAGGTTCAAGCACCCAGCTGTACGTCCCCGCCTTCGCATAGAAGAATTTTCACTAACTTGTCCATACAGGACTTCCCACACAGGGAAACCTCCAATGAGGATTTGGGGCAATACAATAACCGGGAGTACACAACTCCTCTCTCAAATACAACACAACCTCTACACTTAGAGGTTAGGCACAAAGCCACTCAAACACAGTCACCTCACACTTGAGGGATGGGCAAAAAGCCAAACAACCAATCAACCTCTCACTAGAGGGATAGGGCACAAAGTCACCACTCCAATAATCAACCTCTACACAAGAGGAATAACACAAATTAGGAGGGTTTACAACTTGGTGATCACAAAGACCACAAACAACTTCTTTCTCACTAAACAAAGATCCTAATAGATAGGTAGATATGATAAGCTCAAGTGAGAAAATAAAGTGTTTGGAAATGAAAATAACAAAGAAAAGTACTTGGGAAAATCACAAGTTAGATATTCAAATAAAGATCAAAAATCTATTCCCAAATACTCTCTTTTTTTTTTGAATTTTCCAACACTTTTAAACAAATGAAGATGAACCCAAAACTCTTTTGAAAACTTGCTGTTTAAACACTAGAGAAGTAGGAAATTTTTGCTCTAAAAATTCTTGTTGAAACACTACTTCAAATGGGGTATTTATAGCCCCATAAAAATTCTGCCCGTTGGCTGGCAAAAAGGTCAAAAATGACCTTCCGGTCGACTGGGCCAACCCGAGAATGGGTTGACTTCAATTGGTCGACCGCACGGTCGACCGACCAAACCAAATGACCTTTGTGCACGTCTCGTGCACATCTGGTCGACCGGCTCCTGGTTCGGTTGACCAATCGGTCGACCGTCAGAGCTTGTCAGGCAATATACAAGATTTAAAACTTGGGTTTTTAATTATCAAATAAATCTCATAAAATCTTTAAAATCCACAAAAATAGTTTCAGTATAATACTTTGATATACAAACATGTTTGAGTAAAATCAAACCATGTTACAAACATTTTGAACTATTCTTTAACTTAGAAATTTTGCCGAAAACCAAAATCCGTATTTTCCAAAACTTGGATTTTTGAAATGAAAAATCTGATTTTTCCAAAACTCATCCAAATTCAAAAACATGATATTTAAACAACTTGAAGTATGTTGTATATGGATATAATTAGGGTGTAAACGGGTCGGGTTCGGGTCGGATCCATGCCATATCCGAACCCGAACCCGATAAGGAATTCGGGTTCGGACTCGGGTTCGGGTCGGAATCTCTTCTTTCTTATCGGGTTCGGGTCGGATTCGAATTTTAAATAGGTGTATTAAAGTTTCAATGAGAGTTATTTTTTAAAGTTGTATTTCAATTTTATTAGATGCAAAATGAAAGTTTATACACTTTACTTTTATAATAATATGAACAAGTTCTCATTTTTATAATTTTACTAATTTAAATATGGAGAAATGTATGATGATAAGTACCATTTATAGCATTTACTCTCTTTTCGGGTTTGTTATCGGGTTTCGGGTTTGAAATATTAATATCCAAACCCGACCCGATAAGCATTTCGGGTCTAGTTTTTAGATCCAACCCGATCCGTTAGTAAAAAATCGGATCGGGTTTTCGGGTACCATTTACAGTCCTAGATATAATCTAATATACATGAAATATATATATATATATCAATGTTTTTGACTTAAAATCCAAAATACGTTTTGTTAAATTACCAAAACTTCAAACTCATGAAATAGACTATCAAACTAAGTTTGTTTAAATAGTTGAAGCATCAAATCTAATATACATTAAACCATGTAAACTTGTTTTGATATAATATCTATTCATGAAAACCAAGATCCGTTAACCGAAAACCAAAAACCAATAAACATGAAACGTGTATGTGTTGTGAACTTGAGCATATCACACTATCAATCTTTAACAATGGATCTAAACTATAAACTAAACAATGTACCGAAGTCTTCTTGTAGAGCGCCGTCTCCAAGTCGACTCGATCCAAACGTGATCCACCGAGCTTGACTTCAACGAGTGCTAGATATGAATTTTGACGCTCGGGTCTTGAATCACCATGTGAAAGCTCCAAAACACCTTTGTTAAAGCTAATCACCTACTAATATCTTGGTTAAGTATCTGAAACTAAATATGACAAGATTATTAGTAAACTATAACTACATGAGTTAATCATCATCAAAACAAGAGTGGAAGGCCTCTGGGCCAACAATCTCCCCTTTTTTGATGATGACAAAACTCATGGAGTTATATATGCATGGATTAAAGTTAAGCTTCAAAGAAGCTCCCCCTTAACTCATGCATAACAATAAACAATAAGATATGTAATGAATTAAACATGAATATGCATAAACACGCATAATGAAATAAACATGCTCTTGATACCAAACTTTTAAAATAAATTCCTTTTCCTTTTGTTTAAAATAAACATGTTCTTAAGTATCAAACTTAAAATATTACTCTTAATACCAATAAAAATTTTAATTGAAAACTTTATCAATAAAAGCAATAAAAGCTCTTGATATCAATCAATAAAAATTATTGATACCAACTGAAAGATAATCAATAAAAGCTCTTGATACCAACAATAAAATTTTTAACAAAAGTTCTTGATACCATAAAACAAAACAACAAACTATGTTCTCTTGATACCAATATCAACAAAACATCAAACAAACTCTCTTGATATCAATATGAAACAAACTTACAAATAAACAATAAACATACATATAAACTCAAATATTTCTCCCTCATTTTGTCAATCATCAACAAAGGGGTCAAAGAAAACAATAAAACAAAGTTCTCCCCCCTTTTTGTCTTAAACAAAAAAATATCAATAAGGGGTGAAATCAAATCAAAACATTTTGATACCAATTGAAAAAATATATCAATTTAGTGCATCATGATATCAATAAAACATATCAATTGAAAGTACATAAAACAAATATTTTAATTAAATAAACATGTCTATGTTATACCAATTGAAACTAATTGAAAGTAAATAAAACATGTTGAAGAATTCAACCAAAAATTTTGATATCAATAGAAGGATGTAAATATATAGGTAATCTTGATATCAATTGTAAAGATTAATACCAATTGAAAGTAATTTTTCATTAGGAGCATATGATACCAAAAAATAATCAATATCATTTTTCAATCATTTTTCAACATAAAGTGTGGGAGTAAAATACCAAAGATAAACAAAACCAATTAAAAGGTGAATAATGAATTTTCTCCCTCTTTATGAAATTCCAAACAAAATGATGCATAAACTTGTATAAGATACCAATTGAAACATAATCAATTGAAGTATAATAGTCATTTAAGAAATCAAGTTTAGCATAACTAAAATTTGTGCTCAAAGATATAGAGATATAGTAAGCACAAATAAAGCATATATATGTATGGAAAATTAAATACCAATCGAAGTTGATACTATTTGAAGTGTAAGCATACATATATTAAAAAAACATATATGAGTATACAAAAAGAATGTCAATAGTGATATCAATTGAAAAGATCCAATGATACCAATTGAAAACATAATAAAATCAAGTGTATAACTCATACTTCCTACCACCCATTTCATGTACATGTTTAAAAAGATTTTCAATAATGAGCATACAAGGCATGATCGCCCAACCAATCACCCTTCAATGGGTAGAAGTTTTCAAAAATAAGTTTGAAAATATAGTATGTTTGAAAACTCTACCAAATAAAGAATACGAACTAGTTTAATGAAAAACTTATAAACTAGTACGAAATCCTTCAAGTAAAGAATAAAATAAGAATATATTTCATGAAAAATATGTAAGTTACATGATCACCAAACACTCAAAATCTATATAGCACAAATTGTACTCATGAAAACAAAATCATGAGAAAACGTTAAATAAAGTGAGTGTATAAGAGTTATGTGAAACACATCATCATGAAAATAGGCAATCAAGCTCAATTATGAAATTCTTTTTCAAAGCATGAAAATCATCAAAGTCAAATAAGCTTCAAGGTATATATATATTTTGTCTAAACTAGAAGTATACATACATATCCCTAAACACAATTGAGTCCATAATAAAAATTTGCATGAAAGGCAAAAAGACTCAAAGGGGTATACATGTATATCTTAAGTTTTGACAAAATAGGCATATACATGAAGCTAATTATATAAACATGAAAAACATGTACAATATGGGAATACAAGTCAAATGCATGAATCATCAAAACTAGGCTATACTAGTACATCTAATGGGTACAAATGAGCATTCAAGCACAAACATATTATAGTCTATTTGTAGCTCACTAGCTGTACAATTATATATCCAAGTTTTAATGAAAACTAACATCTAAACATGTAATCAAAATATGAAGCATAGAAATCAAAACAAAAACTCATAAACATACATATGATCATTATGTACATGCATATGCATAGATCTATGATATACACAATAGCTAAACAAATGTGAGAACACAAAAGTATAAGTCCATATTAAACATGGGTGTCTCAAATACTAATCCTGCATATCACAAGTCTAATAATCATGACATTTAATATACTAATCATGAAACATCAAAACATGTTAAAGATGAATAATATGAAAGCATGTAAACATAATGAGTAAGAGTTCGTTACCAAAACCATGAGGGCAACTCTCCATGTCTCCAAACCATGGTGGTCCTCCCACCAAACTCCCCTTGAAAGTGATACATCCAAATTGTCCTCTTTAAACTCGGAACGCATCCACCTCAAGGCACTATTATTCTCACGTCATGTGAGAGCCCACACCTACATCAAATACAATAGGGGTGGTCTTTGGTACCCACACTCTTTTGGGTCCATGGGGGTTAGCTCCTTTCCTAACCTAAACAAATTTATTTGCTAAATTTGAACCATGCATCCTATCATAACAAAATTTAGCAAGATGGCCCTTACGTCCACAATGTGTACAAGTGTACACATGAGCATACATCGTGTTATGGGAGTGAACGTGAGAAGCATGTGTATGCCGTGGTTTGTGTGCATGCATAGATGGAATTTGTTTCTTGCAAAACATGAATTCCACACGTGTATGGTTCATGACACAATGACTCAAAGTGAAATCTAAACAATCAACACTCTTCTTAAGCATAGATATATCATTTTCAATTATAGAAGAAGAGGTGCATGTAATAGGTAAGCTAGATGAAGAAACTACACTAGCATGACAAACATGAGAATCTAAATTATTTTTCAAAGAAATGTTCTTCTTAGAAACCAAATCCAATTCCTTTGAAATAGCAACAATTTTCAATTTTAAAGATTCATTTTCTTTTAATCAACTTTTGAAGATAAACCTCATTTTTCTTTAAAACATTTTCACAATCATTTTTGGTTTTCAAAATTTTGTTTTCATTAAGGGCAAGTTCAATTTGAGATTTAAGTGAGTCAAGTTCACTTGAAATCTCATCCCTTTCTTGCAAAGCAATCTCAAGTCTAGAAGATAAATTTTTATTTTCTTCTTTTAAACCAAGACTATCCTTTTTTCAAAAGTTTGTATTTTGAAATCAAATTTTCACAATTTTTAGCAAGTTCATCATTTAAGGCTTGTGCATCTATACACTCATTGCACTATGAACTAGTACTAGCATCTAGTTGAGTATCCGATTGTACCTTAAGGGAGTCATTCCCTTAGACCATGAAGCAACGTTCGTCGGACTCGTCTCGACTAGATTTCTTCTTCTTATTGATAAGCATTGGGAGCTCAGGAGATGTCAAAATATTCCATACTGCAAAAGCGAAATCATAGTGAGAAAACACATGTAAATACTTTTTATCAAGGGATGCTCTAAGTGCCTTTAGGGCTAGTGCATTGGCCTCGATATGCTTGCTATCACCAAGGTAGGATTCCTTGATAATGGCAAGGTAAACTTTATAACCTAGGGCTTTTAAATGATAACTCATCATAACCTTCCATATATCAAGTTTAGAGATATCAAATATTGGAGGGCTATCCATGAGTGCAAACTATATGTGTGCAAATGCAAATGCAACTGATAGATTAGCAAAAATCAATATCACACTCCTAGGTGGTTAAACCTAATATCAGGAGTGTAGGCTCCGATACCAATTGTAAGTACACCTGAGGGAGGTGAATAGGTGTATAGCTAATCTAATGAACAAAATGCGAAAATTAAAATTTAATTGCAACACACTTAGTATAACTAACGAGTGTAGCCGAATTCCCGGTGAAGGGCCCTAGACTAACTCCTCTTGATTCCTCTGAATAAGAGTTGAGGTGCTATATGAAGCTCCCGTGGTTAAACATAAGTGAGGCACATACAAACAACACAAGCATGTATATGATATGACAATATGAATCAATGCACAAAGTAAGAGAGAGTTAGAGAAAGTGGATCAAACGCAAACACAAGAATATGTTTCGAGGTTCGAGCACCTAGCTCTATGTCCCCGTCTTCACACAGAAGGATTTTCACTAACTTGTCCACACAGGACTTCCCACACAGGGAAACCTCCAATGAGGATTTGGGGTAATACAATAACTGAGAGTACACAACTCCTCTCTCAAATACAACACAACCTCTACACTTAAAGGTTAGGCACAAAGCCACTCAAACACAATCACCTCACACCTGAGGGATGGGCACAAAGCCAAACAACCAATCAACCTCTCACTAGAGGGATAGGGCACAAAGCCACCACTCCAATAATCAACCTCTACACAAGAGGGATAACACAAATTAGGAGGGTTTATAACTTGGTGATCACAAAGAACACAAACAACTTCTTTCTCACTAAACAAAGATCCTAATAGATAGGTAGATATGATAAGCTCAAGTGAGAAAATAAAGTATTTGAAAATAAAAATAACAAAGAAAAATACTTGAAAAATCACAAGTTAGATATTCAAATAAAGATCAAAAACTAATTCCCAAATACTCTCTTTTTCTTTGAATTTTCCAACACTTTAAAACAAATGAAGATAGATCTTTTGAACCCAAAACTCTTTTGAAAACTTGCTGTTTAAACACTAAAGAAGTAGGAAATTTTTGCTCTAAAAATTCTGGTTGAAACACTACTTCAAATTGGGTATCTATAGCCCCATAAAAATTCTGCCCGTTGGCTGGCAGAAAGGTCAAAAATGACCTTCCGGTCGACAGGGCCAACCCGAGAATGGGTTGACTTCAGTTGGTCGACCGCACAGTTGACCGGCCAAACCAAATGCCTTTGTGCATATCCGGTCGACCGTTCTGGTTGACCAGCTCCTGGTCCGGTCGACCGGTCGGTCGACCGCCAGAGCCTGTCAGGCAATATACAGGATTTAAAACTTGGGTTTTTAATTATCAAATAAATCCCATAAAATCTTTAAAAATCCACAAAAATAGTTTTAGTATAATACTTTGATATACAAACATGTTTGAGTAAAATCAAACTATGTTACAAACATTTTGAACTATTTTTGTAACTTAGAAATTTTGCCGAAAACTAAAATCTGTATTTTCTAAAACTTGGATTTTTGAAATGAAAAATCCGATTTTTCCAAAACTCATCCAAATTCAAAAACATGATATTAAAACAACTTGAAACATGTTGTATATGGATATAATCCAATATACATGAAAGATATATATATCAATATTTTTGACTTAAAATCCAAAATACGTTTTGTTAAAATACCAAAACTTCAAACTCATGAAATAGACTATCAAACTAAGTTTGTTTAAATAGTTGAAGCATCAAATCTAATATACATTAAACCATGTAAACTTGTTTTGATATAATATCTATTCATGAAAACCAAGATCGGTTAAACCGAAAACCGAAAACCAATAAACATGAAACGTGTATGTATTGTGAACTTGAGCATATCACACTATCTAATCTTTAACAATGGATCTAAACTATAAACTAAACAATGTACCGAAGTCTTCTTGTAGAGCGCCGTCTCCAAGTCGACTCGATCTAAACGTGATCTACTGAGCTTGACTCCAACGAGTGCTAGATATGAACTTTGACGCTCGGGCTCTTGAATCACCATGTGAAAGCTCCAAAAACCTTTATTGAAGCTAATATCTTGGTTAAGTATCTGAAACTAAACATCACAAGATTATTAGTAAACTATAAGTACATGAGTTAATCATCATCAAAACTAGAGTGGAAGGCCTCTAGGCCAGCAATTAGCACCCTAATTAGAGAAATAATTCTCTAAATTCTTGAAAGCAAGAGAATGGGTCTCTGTTTAGCCGTCTCTTCTCTTTTCCTCTGCTTTTCAGCCTCTGTGTGTGTGTATGTCTTCGTATACTCTGGTGGGCTATTTATAGGGAGAGCAGGGGCATAATTGTCCCTTGAAAATCTGAAAACAAATTGAGTCAATCTGTTTAAATCTAAAAAGTAGCCTTACCGCGAGGCTAGAATCAGCTTTTGTGAAGTTAGGAATAGAGGTAATGTTGATCTCCTGATCCGCTTTGATTCTTTTCAAATAACTGAAAGGTCTCCCCTAATCTTCTTACTTGTTTAAGGAGAGTCAATAGATTATGGTAAGTAACTACCAAATTTGATCTCAGATTTGATCTCGATTAGATTTGATCTTAAATAGATTTGATCTCATCTGGAGATTCAATTGGTCAAAGATGACCATAAAAGACCCGCAGCGGGGCTACTTCGTCGAGTTTGCAGCGGAGCTGGGGAAGCGTCTGGCGAATTTAGAAAGAAAGCTCTTCAGCGGAGCTGGATACTTTCGTGGCGAAGCTACCCATTAGCCTTCTGAGTGGCTGCTGCGGAGTTAACTGAGCACCTCTTGCAGCGAAGCTCACGAGGGGACTCTTCTGCGATGCTAAGCAATTTTAGCTTCTCATGCGAGACTCATCTTGTGGGCTCATACGGGGCTAAGTGTTGAGCTAACTTAGTGTCCCCTACGAGCTTTTCTTGGTTTACTGTCTGCTTTGCCGGATCAGTAGAGTCCAAGTTGCTGATTCGTCCCTTTTGAGATGGGTGAAGAACTGGTCGTCAGTTTGTCTGCCACTTGTCTTTTGTAGATGTCAACAAGTTAGACATTGTTCAGGCCAGTTCGAAATCTTGTCTTTTTTAGAGTGTCAACAAGACCCCCTTCAAAGTTTTCGTAAGTCTGCAATGGACTGGTTCAGACTCCGAAATACTTTGAACTGCTTTGATTGATGATATGTGAAATGCGAACGTCGCCATAGTGATTGAGTTCAACTCTGCTTTCAATCCTGCTTCCAGATTAGAATAAGTTCGCCAAGGAATCGTGTAGATTTGCGGTTCTGAATAGCTTCGCGTCTGGATAACTTCGCGTTAACTCGGTGTTTGGAACGACGTTCCTTTCCCGAGGCTAACTACTTTTCGGCTAGTTATGAGAAGGATTGCTCCTTTTTCGAGGTTAAAATAACCTCTTGCATTAACGAGGGAGATCATTCCTTCTGCGCGCATTTCCGAGGGAAACTATTCCCTTTCTCAAGGCTAAGACTTGAATGCCTTAAATTTGCTCGCGCTTCCAAGCTTGAAGTAGCGACGGTATGGTCAGGCCATGAGGCCTTTAAATAGGACACTTGAAGTCCTCTTCAGGGAAATAGTCTGTTCATGACTTCTCCTGGTTGTCCAGACAAGGAGGTTCAAATTTATGAAGTAGTGGGGGCGCCCACCCTGGCCACTAACCGGCCAAGAACTGGTGAGCCTTGGTCATCTTGAGACTTTTACTAATAGAATGATGACTTTAGAGAGCTTACCTCCCTTAATCTTAGCTTTACCAGCTACTTCAAGGATTGATTTTCCTTATTCTTCATTCTGTATCTGACTAACTTTCAGAGAAGGGCTCCAGCCCTATTTTTCAGCTTCTTGTTTAAGCTATTATTCTCGCTTGATTAGAAACAGACTTTCCCATGCGGGGTTCCTGTCTTGATCTATTGAATCTGCCTGTTAAATCCGCCACATGGGCAAGAATTGGGACTTAGTCTCTTCAAAGTCGAGCTAGTCTTGCCATATAGGTGGGGCTAAGACTGTGTCCCTCTGGGCCAGTCTGGCTTAGCCATATAGGCGAGGCTAGGACTTAGCCCTTTTTGATGCTCCTTCAGTCAACTGCCTTAAGTGGAGCTAAGACTTGGTTTATGCTGAGCTAGCCTATCATCACTGTGTAAGCGAGGCTATCCTCTGCTTAATTGAAGCACCACTGGATCGAATATGAATTGCTTCACCCCAAAGAATTTGCCTTAGCATTTCACTTTTGCAGCTTTTTCTTTGATTTACTGCTAACCTGTTTTCAGTTTGCATTGCAGTGAACTATGCATGCCAGTCTTTTGTCTTGATGAAAGAGACCAGAAACTTGCCTCTTGATCTTCCAGTTGAAATTTTAATCCTAAGCAGGAGGAACATACTGGAGCAATTGATGCGTGTTCTAAGAAGAGGTTGGTAGTTGCTTGTCTGAGATGATTGATTGGGAAAGAGTAATGTAGAGTTCTTGCACAATTATTCAGTTAAGGAGAAGAGGTTTAGAGTTAACCTTGATGTTTGTTTACTCCTCAATTGTATTTAAAGATCAATAAACTCTTTCCATCTCCGATATAGTATGGCTATACCGGGTCGATCTTCCGGGAGAGCTAGCGATAGAAGCGTTACGGTTTTCAAAGTGAAGCAAAAAGACGAAGAAACTTCTATGTAATTACACAAGTGCAAGAAGAAAAGAAATGGTGGATGTGTGCATTATGTAAAAAGAAACCAAAAAGAACTTGAGTGAAGTGGAAGTGTGTTGTAAAGACAAAGAAACTAGTAAAGAGAGTGTTGGAAAAAAAACTTTGGATGATAAGATACATGGCTAGCTAACTTCACCTCATTGCTAACTTGCTATACTCAATGGTGATGCTTTGTTGCCTCGTATTGACTCATTGGCAATTGTTGATGTAACTTGCTTGTTTGTTCAAGTTCTTTACCTTCTTGAAGATGAGTGTTCTCTTGTTCTAGCTTGAAGCCTCACAAGAGTCATTGGCTCTCTTAGATAGATGTTCAATTGATGAAATCTAGAAGTGACACTCAAAGATGCTAAAGAGAAGATACAACGTTCATTCAACATTCAAGACATAACAACAACTAGTAGCTTGAAGTAGGGAAGTTGTTCTTACAAGTAGCATATGTAGGTGAACCATCTTCATGTTCCATCAAAGGCTCTTGTTCTAGACAAGGCTCTAAATGAGGCACACATGAGTCTTAGGTGGTATGAACAAGCAATTGTCAAGGGAAATCAACTCTACTTCTTGGTAAGTTATAGAAATGTTCACAATGCAAGTATAAAGATAAGCATCATCCAAGGAGATAGAAGTTAGCTAGGCAAGTTCTTAGCTAGCCATGCAATAAAGATCTAGCTAGCCATTACACTAGAAACAACACAACTATTCATGTAGTAAAGCAACAAAACACAAGCAATAGAATTGAACTAGAATCAAAGCAAGAATTTAAAGCAAGGTGAAGTACAACATACTAGAGCTTTGCAAAGTGAAGAATGGAGTCCTTTTGATTAATCCTTGGCTACAAGAATGTCACTTTCTTGGTACAAGCTCTCAAACAGCACTCTCTCTCTCACTTTTGTCAAGATCTCTAGGAGGAAGAAGATGAAGTGTAAAAACCTAGGAGAAAACAAAAATATAAGAATTTTCCCCTATTTTCTTCTCTCTCTTCTCTATCTTCACGTACAGACCTTGGTCCTCTATTTATAGCCATCCCAGAGAAGCATCTAGAGCCCTGGCCGTTGGCGCAAAATCCGAGATCCTAACAACCTGTAACTGCCGCAGATCCACAAGGATCTGACCGTTTTTGCGGCAAAATCTGGGCCGTTGAGCCCAGATTTTCTGTTGTGATCTGGTTGTTAGTTGGTTAGCCACGTGGCCTTCTGGAAGATCCTATGGGCGCGCGGATCTCAACTGAATCCAAATTCAAATCTTGTCTCTTTTGGGATTATGGATTTAATCACTTTTAATTATTGCTAATTAAAGTGATTAATTGACTTTTCTCTTTTAAGTTGTGGACCTGTAAAAATAGAGAGAAAATGGGTAAGAAATCACATATTATTTACAAAATGCATAGTATGGAAGTGGTAAAATATGTAAATATGTAGAACAATCAATGATCCACTTCGGGAAAGTGGGCGTCACCTGTAAGATCTCAGATCCTTCCTTTGTCAATTTAATCAAAGAAGATCCGGCTTTCTGGTGGCAACCAGTCTTTTGCCAATTTTCATCAAAGAAGATCCAACTTCTTAATGGCAAAATCTGCCATTATGCGAAAGATTACGGCCTTGTGCAGGAGGAAAGCCTTTCGTGTCCAGTTGGTTTGGCCTGTCACCTTGGAAGTAGATAGGACAGCTTGTATGCCTTTGGAGCAATGATTCTGTTGTACGAAAGATCACCTTGATGTAGCGTCAATGTATCTTCTCTTTTGAATCAATGAATGTTTATTCTTCGCTTATCTGCTCTGTTTCCCTCCTCTTCCTTTTGAGTTTTGAAGGCAATTGGAATGGACCAGCGGAGCTAAACTTCCTGCAAAGTTAAGACAGAATCCCAGCTAAATCAGGAACGAGTTTCCAGCGAAGCTAGCATGAATTTTCTGCAAAGTTAGAGCCGAGCTTTCAGCTGGGCTAAAGTTCATCTTTCAGCGAAGTTATTCAAACGTCGCATAAGGCCGACGCCGAACTCACGGCGGAGTTAGCCCTTAGTGGGGCTGAAGCAACGCTTCTCAGGAAGGCGCTTAGACGCCGTTTCAAATTAATTTGAAATGACTGCCTGCGCTCCTTTCGAGGATGCGATATTTAGGCAATCATCCGCCTATATAAACCCGATTAGGCTGAAAAGAGAAGGCACCACTTCTCTTTGAATTTTCAGAGAACTTCAAATATTTTCTCCTTCTTTCTTCTTCGTTTGGAAATTCGAGCACTTCTTCAGTTCTCCAATGGCTCCCAAAAGACGAGCAGGAAAAGAGGTAGCAACCTCTACGACGGAGGGTCCTTCTCCTCCTCCGATCATCGAACGACTTATCGCGGGTAGAGATCTTTCCCTTTTACTCAGAGATTTTCATCTTTTTTTGAAGCCAATTCCTGGCTATTTCATAATGAATCTAGAATGATTCATTGTGATCCAGTGATCTCAGGGAGTTCAAGTCCCTTAATTTTCCTTGATTTCTTGATTGGGAATCAAAGACCCGAAGGGGTTTCTTCTCCAAGCTTCTATGCGAAGCTAACCCTTAGGCGGCTCACATCCTGCCGAATAATAGGATGCGAAGCAACCTTTGGAGCGCAGCTAAAAAGGACCGTAATGCCCTTAAAATAATTTTTAAGCAACAGTACCCTTCTGACGAAGTTAGCCCCTGGGGCTTTGTCGCGTTCTATTGTCTGAGGTCAAGCTTCCAGAGCGAAGCTACAAGCTTCCAGAGCGAAGCTAATACTTAGATACTTTTCTGCATCCTGCCTTTATGTGGAGTGCGGAGTTAAGCTGCTGCTGCGAAGCTGAGCTTCGGGGCGAAGCTATTGTTAGGCCAACTTCGCTCGGAGAGCGCAGCTATGCCTTAATAAAAAAATTATATTCTTATTTTAGCTTTCCTTCAGTCAATGAACTAATCATAGTTTTCCTTTGTTATTTTGCAGTGCACTATACTCCTGGTCCTCTGAACAGTCTCTTTGGAATGGCTAGAGGGTTGGTTGGTAATGTTAGCCTGTAGTTTCAAGGGCAGGCTTCGCTATTCAGCGAGCGGAGCACTCCTGCTCGGGATGCACTTATTCATACTGGGGATCAGCGCACTATGAGGAGCATCTTAACTACTGCTCCCCTTGAAGATTCCGACTGAAGAATCTACCAAAATCCCGACTTCATGTTTGGAGATGCAGTGTCAGACAATGATCACCAGCTGCTAGCCGGAGAGGGGCAGTAGATTTTCAAACTGGATGGCGAGAAGTATTATCTCCCATCTAGCAAGCGCCACTTTCCCTTGTCCTTCTTTTAATGTGTGACGAGGGCTCAAAAAATGCAGTGGCAAGTGATGCGGACTATTGATTTCGTTCACATGGGAAAGTTGATAGCTCCGTCTCCTGGTTATACAAGGGCGGGTCCTCCTCATTGTATATTGGATTTCCACCCTTGGAACGTACTTCTAGACATCCCAGTGGGAGAAAATCCCGCGGTGGCTCAGACTTTTGAAAATCAGTTCTTTAAGGCTCATGGTAATTATCCAGCCACTGATTTCAGGACCCCTGGTTCATCCTCCTAAGGCATGGTGGAGGGACTTGACTTTATATGTCCTTTCCCATTTTGAAGAAGATTTGGAGAGGCTGGGACTTTACGAGGCTGTTAGGGCGACCTGTTATGGCATTCAGATGAGCATAACGAACTTCTACACCATCTTTGAGTTGTACTGCCCAGCTACAGGGACCTTCTTCACCCCTGTTGGTGAATTGGGCATGGCTTTTCATGAGATGTGGGAAGTCTCTGCTCTGCCTTTGGGGTCTCTCCCATATAAAGAATATTTCCCGTGTGAGGTGGAATTGGAACTTCTAGAGAAGCAGGAGCCCACCTTGTTTGAAACTTATCGGGAGTTGATGTGCCACCTTTACATTTGCTCAAGCATGCATGGGAGCCATAAGGGAGCTTCATGCAGTTTGAAGAGCTGGGAAAATTATTTGTTCCCTGACCTGGAAGGTACTCCCGAAGCAGCTCATTATGGAGTTGCAGATGAAGACATCTTTCGTCGGATGCAAGAGCACTCTCAAGGGATTTGATTCTAGAAGAAGATGATGAACCCTATGAGAAAGGTGATATTCTTCGGAGTTTTCACCACCAGGCTCATCGACCGACGTCCCGGAAGGCACTTCTAAATGGCTTTTTAACAGTTTGGCTGAGGAGATGCGTGGTGCCATCTTCGTCTAGCGACGTCATTCATCCGACAGTTATTGCCGGCTGGTCGTTTAGTCCACGGTCGTTCTCTCGGACTTCTTCCAGCAATGGTGTGTTGTATTCAAAGAGGCCTTCGTGCATTGACAGAGGCTTTCTGTAGGCCACCAACGACGAAGCGGAGAAATGAGACTATTTTGCCTCGTGACGGACCAAACCCCAGAATTGGTTTGCCATATACTTATTTGATGGCATGGTTCGCCCTTCACTGCCCCTCTATTATCCAAGTCGGTGAGGAGCCCCCAGAAGGTGTTCGAATGGCGCTTCTCCGTCGATTCGAGGGGTGTTCGTGGTCACAGACTTATGTGGCTGCGGTCCGCAAACTGCTGTGCCGTCATGATGTCTACAGCCTTTTTCGGTGCTTTTCCTACATTCGCGATGCAGGCTATGGTGAAGAATTCAAGGATGTAGGGGAAAGGCAGACGTCGTTGAGTTGGAGAGTGTTCGAATGGCTGGTTAGCATCCGGCCATCTCACTTGTTGTATAAAAGCGGGGACACCTGTTACCTGGAGCCCTATGTTTCGAGTCGGTTTGCTCGTCAGTTTGGGTATGACCAACTGTATGTAGGCGATCCAAACAGCAGCTGGCCTTCATGGGAGCCTCATCGATGGAGCTCGTACTTGACGGTTTTATATTGCTGGCTGTACTAATGCGCGACTGTGCATTCCGCTAAGGACTCCGAACCTTCAAACAACTTTGGGGTTCTGCCAGTGGTACAGAACTTCAAACTCCACACCAACTGGGTTTTCTATTAATTCTTTTGGTGTGAAGTCGATCTCCCAGCAGCTGAAGCGGAAGGTCACTGAGAAGAGCGAGGGTAAGAGGGTCCACGTTCCAGGCCTCGGGGAATTCATTGCTGTTGATGATAGCGAGGCCTCGGATGTAGGAAGTCCTCGCTTTGAAGCGGATACAGGTGCTGAGGCTCCAGCAGCTGCTTCTGGTGGGGTAGGTACAGCCCCCGTGGAATATGTTAATGTGGAAGAAGTGGAGGAAGAAGATCCTGACGTCCACTTCAAGCGAAAGCGGGAAGGCGGATCTCGTAGGAAGAGGGTAGTGAAGAAGCCTCATCGCTACGCTCCTACTGTCATTGCAGAGGGCGAATCATTTGCAGTGCCTCCTCCTCTTGCTCCATTAGTCATTAAGCTGTCGGCTCCTAGGCAGACCGCTGGTAAAGCTGTTCCGGACCCGAGTAAGATCAGCTCCATTCTTGCAGTACACTCTTATATATTCCATACAGCTCATTGTTTACTTCATGATTCAGGAACTGAGGTGGTGAGAGACCTAGAGCTGAGGCTGCAGGAGAACAGGGGGAACATTATGATCCCCTGTTCACTTATAAAGAAGGCGATGAGGCTAGCTATTTCGCCGTCTCGGAAGAATTTGGAGGTGATGCGGCCGATGTAGGTCCTTCAGGTGCTGGGACTTCAAAAGGAAGCCCTATTGCCTCTAGCTCTTTGGGTGGACCATCGAGGGTTCGGCGAGCGAAGGTGGGCCGGCCGTGTTGACTCTGCCAAAGATTTTCCTATGGAGCCTGAGGGGACTGATGCCGTTGTCGAGGGATTTCAGAGAGAGACTGCGCCAAGACAGTTGAAGCGATATCATATTTTGGTAGTGCTTTGACCTTTTGTGAGTAATTCTTTCCTGATATTGATCATACCATGCTTAAACAGAATCTTTTTACAGGTGTTCCGCCGCTGGGTGCATTGACTTCGAGGGAGCCAGCCAATCTTTCTGAGGAAATCAAAGGTGAAGCAAGTACTTCGACCGCGGCGGATGCTGCTGAGTTGGATGCCTTGTATCACGGTTTACCTTCCTATCAGCCCGAACCGGCCAGAGGAAGGGGGATTGAGGGAACAGTAGTCACGGAACTAACTTCCCTTCCAACTATATTGGTAAGTGAGGTGCCATTGATTTCGCCAGTACCGCCTATCTTACCAAGCAAAGAGCTGAAGGTGATTACCAGTCCTACTTCTCCAACACTGGTGGTTGAGCTAGCTCTCCCAGAAATAGTCACTAGCCCTACTTTGGTTGTGGCTAGTATACTGGTTTCAATGAGGACTCCTCCGAGATCACCGGTGATCCCTAAAATTGCTGCAGCCAGTGCTTCACTATTCCTTTAGTGCAACCGGTGGAAGCTTTGTCTTCAGAGGCTACTCGTTCACCGGGAGTCGTTGAGGCCGAGAATGAATTCGTGGCTGAGCTAGTCGACAGCTTTTATAAGGGCTTGAAGCGCTCCATTGCTTTAGTCTTGAAGGGCTCGAATACCTCATTTTCTGCTCTAAAGGTGGTCCTCTCCCGAAGTATTGACAGTATTTGAGACTTTGAAGGGGATGACCAAGCTGTCGCATTGGAGCTTCTGGTGGAGCAGCTTGAGACGGATGTGAACGAATGGCGCCATCTTAGCCATTCAGATCTGGAGTCTTCAGTTAACGAACAACTTGCGCACCTTACTGTTCAAATGCATGAAGCCCATCTCGCCGCTCAAGAAGCAGCCAAGGCATTTTCTCTGACTTGAAATCCTTAGAGATGAGGAAAGTAGAACTTGGGGATGCCATAGATGCTTCTAACAATGCTTTTCTTGACGCTGAGGATAAGATTGAAAAGGCCAAGGAAATGATCAGGAAGGCTAATCTTCTTTTGTCCAAGGCCGAACCAGTGCGTCTTGAAGAGATCGCTCGGCTAGAGCAGCTTAAGACTCAAAATGACGAAGTCCTGCAACAGGAGCTAGCACAGAGGACAACTTTGGTTGAAATTGAGACTCGCCTGGTCCAGACAGCGAGCTTTAATGAGGCCGAGTTGAGGTCACAGGTACTTATCAGGGCTGCTGAGGAGAGGAAGAATAGGCTGGCTACTTTTGAAGAACGGATCAAATCCTACGAAGCACCATCGTAGCTTTTAATCCGGCATCCCTCTTTTGGAATCAATAAAAAGTGATTTTATCTGACTCCCCTGTTGCATTTTCAACTTGTTTTATCTTCTGAATTTCCAAGTTGTATTGCAATCCTCAAAAGGAAACGAAATAATGATATAACTAATCCAATCGTGGTGATAAGCTGATAGAGTTAGTCACACATTTGAGAAAATAGTCCTTACTAGACTAAAAGATGAGACTTGGCTATCTGTCGGTTCAGAGTCGCAATGACATAACCGATTGAGAAGCCACCAAGCTCGAAATTTTATCATATGATGACAAAGAAATAATCCCTACTAGACTGAAAGATAAGACTTGGCTATCTGTCGGTTCAGAGGTCGCGATGACGTAACCGACTGAGAAGCCACCAAGCTCAAAATTTTATCATTCAGAGGTGACGAACTGGACATGGATGACAAAGAAATAGTTCCTACTAGACTGAAAGGTGAGACTTGGCTATTTGTCGGTTCAGAGGTCACGGGGACGTAACCGATTGAGAAGCCACCAAGCTCAAAATTTTGTCATTCAGAGGTGATGAACTAGACAAAGAAATAGTCCCTACTGGACTGAAAGATGAACTTGGCTATCTGCCAGTTCAGAGGTCGCGATAACGTAACCGATTGAGAAGCCACCAAGCTCAAAATTTTGTCATTCAGAAGTGACGAACTAGACATGAAGACAAAGAAATAGTCCCTACTGGACTGAAAGATGAAACTTGGCTATCTGTCGGTTCAGAGGTCGTGATGACGTAACCGATTGAGAAGCCACTAAACTCAAAATTTTGTCATTCAGAGGTGACGAACTGGACATGACGACAAAGAAATAGTCCCTACTGGACTGAAAGATAAAACTTGGCTATCTGTCGGTTTAGAGGTCGCGATGACGTAACTGATTGAGAAGCCACCAAGCTAAAAATTTTGTCATTCAGAGGTGACGAACTGGACATGATGACAAAGAAATAGTTCATACTGGACTGAAAGGTGAGACTTGGCTATCTGTCGGTTCAGAGGTCGCGATGACGTAACCGATTGAGAAGCCACCAAGCTCAAAATTTGTCATTCAGAGGTGACGAACTAGACATGATGACAAAGGAATAGTCCCTACTGGACTGAAAGGTGAGACTTGGCTATCTGTCAGTTCAGAGGTCGCGATGACGTAACCGATTGAGAAGCCACCAAGCTCAAATTTTTGTCATTTAGAAGTGATGAACTGGATATGATGACAAAGAAATAGTCCCTACTGGACTGAAAGATGAGACTTGGCTATCTATCAGTTTAGAGGTCGCGATGACGTAACCGATTGAGAAGCCACCAACCTCAAAATTTGTCATTCAGAGGTGACGAAATGGACATAATGACAAAGGAATAGTCCCTACTGGACTGAAAGGTGAGACTTGGCTATCTGTCAGTTCAAAGGTCGCGATGACATAACCGATTGAGAAGCCACCAACCTCGAAATTTTGTCATTCAGAGGTGACAAATTGGACATGATGACAAAGAAATCATTCTGGAATAAGACTCCACAGGGATTTTGCTATCTCCTTTGGATGTTAATTGGAAGAAATTATTAGAGGTATATTGTTAACATGACAACCAGAAAAAAGTCTACTGAGGACTGATTATTAGAAACCCGCTGGGGAGTTAGGAAATGAATCCCATAAGAGATTACATGTCAGAGGTGATCGTTAACGTGACAAAAAGAACTCCGTGGGGATTTGCAAAGCAATTTGTCAGAGGTGTGGTGTTAACTTGATAAGGATTGATTTACTGTTAGAGGTGCTTGAGCATAACAGTAATTTGAGTGAACCTGTCGTTCTATTGAAGAGAATGACAAGCGGGGTTTATTCACCGGGGATATTGGCTCTTATCTGTTGGGGAGTGAATTATAGTCTTGCTATCAGAGGTTTAGTGTTAACATGATAAGTTAGACTCATCATTTTGCAAGGGATATGAATACCTTTATATGTGGTCTCACCATTCCATGACGGGAATTGGTAAGTGATTTTAGAGAGGGAATCAAATGGGAGCAGGTCCCTTAGGATTTTTAGTAAATCCTCAGCCGTCAACGGGTTTGATATGCCTTTACCAACTACCGTTTGAGTCGGGCTAGCCATGCTATTTCCCTCAGCATGATGAGTTATCAAGGACTCGTGTTGGGCTTAAAGGCCAACATTTTCCTCTATCCTTAACTACGGAATCAAATGGGAACAGGTCCCTTAAGATTTTTAGCAAATCCTCAGCTGTCAACGGATTTGGTATGCCTTTACTAACTACCGTTTGAATCGGGCTAGCCATGTTATTCCCCTCAGCATGATGAGTTGTCGAGGACTTATGTTGGGCTTAAAGGCCAACATTTTCTTCTATCCTTAACCGTTAGAGGTGTTGGGTTATTTGGTTACTGTATTCATAATCTTGATTCTTCTTTGAGACAACCAGTGTACAATCAGCTCTATACTGGTTTATGATTGTATGATCTCATTTAGAGAAAGAGAGGAGCGTTCCTTCTGCATATCTTGGATTTGAAGGTCTTGATCAGAGGTGTAATGTTAACTTGATCATGAGAAGGATCCTATCAAGGATAATACTTCTTTAAGAACTTGCCATTGATCGGCATCATGAGTAAATCACCATCTGAAGTCATAAGACGATATACCCTGTTTGAATAAACTGTCTCTATTACGAACGATCCTTCCCATTTGGGCTGAAATTTGCCTTTGGTTTTGTGAGTCGTGATCATCGGTCGTCTGAAGGCTAAAATCAAATCTCCTTTCTGAAAGACTCTTTGCTTGACCTTCTTATTGAAGGTTTTTAAGATCCGGGCTTGATACAACTCAATGTGTTGCTAAGCTTATAACCGCTTCTCATCTAGGGCTTCGAGCTCTTGGAGTCACAACCGATCGTTGTCCTCCGTTGTCATCTTAGTCATCAAAGCGACTCGTAATGACAGCATCTGGATTTCTAACGGTATGACTGCTTCGCACTCGTATACCAGGGAAAAAGGTGTATTACCTGTCGGGGTCCGAGTGGTTTGGTAGGCCCAAAGACATTCACTAAGCTTCTCATTCTAGTCACGCTTATTCGAGAAAACGAACTTTTTGAGTAGCTTAATGATTGCCTTGTTGAATGCTTCCGCCAAGCCATTAGTGGCAGGATTGTAGGCAGTTGAAGTCACGTTCTGAATCCGGTACTTATCGCAAAACCGGTAGAATACCTGGCTTATAAACTGGGGACCGTTATCATGGTTGATCTGCCTAGGGACACCAAATCAATGGATGACATGGTGTTTGATGAAATTAACCACGTTAGAAGTTTTAACTTCAATCAGTGGTATAGCTTCTGCCTACATTGAAAAGTAATCGGTTATCGCTAGGATAAACCGGTGTCCTTTTGTTGAAGAAGGGCTGATTGGCCCTACGACATCGATTCCCCATGCTTCAAATGGCCATGAAGCAACAGTTGAATGGAGCAGCTTCGAGGGCTGATATATGAAATCCGCATGAATTTGGCATGCTTTACACCTCCGTGCATATTGGATGGCGTCGGCTATCATGGTTGGCCAATAATATCCAAGCCTGTTCAATCAGTCATTAAGTTTAGACCTGGCTGATGAGCTTCGCATATGCCGTCGTGCGTTTCTTTAAGCACCTCTTGCGCTTCTAAATTAGAAAGGCAATGGAGTAGGATACCGTCATATGAACGACGATAAAGTGTCTTCAGAGTTGGATCATAGTAAAAGCGGAGAGACCTTCGCCTGATAGATGCCGCTTCTTTAGGGTCGTCCGACAATAAACCATGCAGAGCATAGTTGATGATGGAAAATCGCCAATCTCTCGGCTCAAGATCCATCGAGATATTATAGACTTCTCTGGTTCTTAACATATGTTTAGGGCAGACAAGATGTCGAGTCGCGACTGTCAGGTGATACTCGGTGTCGACTGGCAGGGCTAGCGTTGTTGCTAATGCAGCCAGAGCATCTGCCTTAATTTCTGAGATCGAGATACGTGCCCGATGTAAAAGCCATCAAACAGATTAGCCATTTCGATGACTGCGTGATAATAAGGTACCAAATCCTCGTGACGGACCTCATATTCGCCTTTAACCTGATTGATAATCAGTTTTGAATCTCCATAAGCTTCAAGGTAGCGTACCCCCATTTCGTGAGCAAGCTGAAGGCCAATAAGTAGAGCATTGTATTCTGTCACATTGTTGGAGCATGATTCCGTCAGAGAAAATGCTCTAGGAAGAACATGATTTTGTGGAGAGATAAACACAACCTCCACACCGGCAATGATCCTGCATTTAGGACTTATTCGTGATGCTCCATCAAAAAACATCTGCCAAACTTTATCCTCTGAAGTTGTATTGGATTCAAAGGCTTCATCTGGAATGTCTTCATGAAGTTTTGAGCTTTCCGGGACTGGATGACCAGCCAAGAATTTTGCAAGTGCCTGGCCTTTAACTGCCTTCTGAGGGATAAAGAGCATGTCGTATTGAGACAAAAGAAGCGCCGACTTAGCTAATCTTGAATTTAACGATCCTGGTTTCATCATGAGAAGACGCAAAGGGTTCACTCTGGAAATGACATGTATACTTTGTTTGGCCGACCAAATAATGTCGTGTCTTCTAAACGGTAAGACAAGAGCTAAGCATTCCTTCTCAATAGGATTATAGCGAGACTCCGCTCCTATCAGAGTCCTGCTCAGATAATAAATGGCTTGTTCGTGCCCATTGTCGTCTTTTTGAGCAAGCAGAGCACCGAGAGAATGGTCCATAGCTTTCACATAAAGTAGGAACGGTTTTCCTGACGGGGAGCTACTAAGACTGGAGGTTTTGTAAGATATCTTTTGATATCTTCGTAAGCTTCTTGACAAGCTTGATCCCATACAAAAGAAACACCATTTTTCATGAGTCGGTGAACGGTTGGCCTGAGAGATTTGCGATGAATCTTCTGATATAAGCCAGTTTACCTTGCAAGCCTCTAAGTTCTTTGAGATTCCTAGGGGGATGCATGCTTTGAATGGCTTTGACTTTGTCCGGGTCAAGATGAATTCCTTTTGATGTAACAATAAATCCAAGGAATTTGCCACTCGAAACCCCCAAGAAGGATTTTGTCGGATTCATTTTCAGCTGATGAACCCGCATTATGTCGAACATCGTTCTCAAGTCGTGAAGGTGGTCACTCTTATTTGGCTTTTGACAGCAATGTCGTCGACATAATGTTCTACCATTTTTCGGAGATGATCACGGAAAATCATACTCATTGCCCGCTGATAAGTTGCTCCCGTGTTCTTTAACCCGAAGGGCATCACGGTATAATAGTATATCCCCAACGGTGTCCGGAATGAAGTACGCTTTTCATCCTCTAGATACATCTTAATTTGATTGTATCCTGAAAAGTCGTCCATGAAAGACATCCTTTCGAATCCACAGGTATTGTCAATCATGACATCGGTGATAGGCAGTGGGAATTCGTCTTTAGGACAGGCTGTATTGAGATCATGGTAGTCGATGCAGATCCGCATCTTCCCATTCTTCTTGAGAACAGGAACGATATTAGCGACCCAATCTGGATGCTCCTCCTTCCGAATGAAGCCGCATGCAATGATCTTATGAACTTTGACTTCAATAGCCTCATAATGTTAAGATGAAATCAGCGTTGCTGCTGCTTGACTGGCTTGGCGTCAGGTCTGATGTTCAGACGATGCATGGCTACTTGTGGATCAAGTCTAGGCATATCTTCGTAGTTCCATGTAAAGACATCTATATACTCCTTTACAAGTACTATCAATTCTTCTTTTTCCATAAGTGATAAGCTTTCACTTATGAAGATGGGTTTAGGGTGATCTCGACTACCCAAGTTAACCTGGATCACCTTATCTTCAGTAGGTGGTTCACGCTGTTCGAATCGCTTTTTTCACTGGAGATCCAATTGCTGAGCCCATGGTTCCTCATCAGTAGCTTTCTCATACTGTTTTAAGTATGATTTTCAGATCGAGTACCTGTCGGCTGAGGTACATCAGTCTGCATCGTGCAAGCATGCTTTTCCCTTTTAGAATCACAGAGAGAAGCTGATGTGAGATTGCCATCATCCGGCAGGATGGAGATAACATTACAAGATTTACCCTTCGACTTGGATTTCTTCGAATCCCAGTGTTCGTCTTGGACAAGGTCTGGGTGTATCTACATGATTTCTCCTGTCTCCAGTGTCAAGGAAATAAGACCCTTATTCTCTTGAGTTTTAGCTGAAGGAAGCTTTACTTCCAGCCGTGGTGCAGGGATTGGAAAGGTCCCGTCAGGAACTGTGACTTTTGGGGTTTTGTCGAACTCAAGAGTCACCATATTTGCAGTGACTTTCTTTTGTTCTAATTTCAGAGTCAGAACTCTGGCGTCGACTAAAGCTTGAATTTTGTCCTTGAGGACAAAACACTTATCAGTAGGATGATGAACCATCCTAGGAAGAGGCAATAGTTGGGATCGTTCGTGCGTCCCACTTCATTAGGACGCCGAGCATCCGATAGCTTCAATTTATTCCCTTTGTGGAGTAAATAGAATATTGTGACCACCTGTTCGTCTTTGAAGGAGTACTATTTTGGAGAAAATTTAGACTCCTAATTATTGAAGCCGCTCTTCTTGGCCTTCGACCGAACATCCCCTGACAATTCAACAGACATAATTTCTTTCCCTTTGGCTTGAGAAGACTGTGCCATGTCGCCGCGTCCTTTATTATTCGTACCCTATTTGCCTTTAGAGGTGGATGGCTCGAACTTCTTAGCTGACTTTTCAACTATTTCAACTTGTTCGACCAGTTCTTTCCAGGTATGGGCTTTGACAGCTCCCATGCGAATTTTCACTTGGTCTAAGAAGTTATGCCTGCACGTCTGTAAGAGCATGGGTAATGGCATCCCTGCTGGGCACATCAGAGATAAGTTTCTGAACCGCTCAATGTAGTCATAGACAGATTCACCCTTCTTCTGTACGGTAGAGAGAAGTTTATCCATGGTCACCTCGATATTGTCCTCATAGAAACGAGAAAGAAATCGGGTTTCCAGGTCGATCCAGAAATTGACAGAGCCCGGAGGGAGACTTCAAAACCAGTCAAAGGCTACCCCTTTTAAGGTGCCGATGAACAGTCTGGCCATGATAGCATCATTGTCTATAACATTACCGGTCTGAAAACAAAAGTAGTAGATGTGCTGGTTTGGCGAGCTCTTACCATCTTACGTATGTAACGTTGGTGGTTTGAACTTTGGCGGGTATGATACTGAATCCCATTCCAGCGGTAAGGACGGACTGCCCCTACTTTCTTTAGTTTATCCCTCTGGGTTGGGATGCAATCTGAGCTTGATGCCTTTAAGAACTTCAGCGTCTATAGAAGAACTTTCCTTTGACTTCTCAGTCTTTGGTTGTTCATTGCTATGATGTTCTTCCTCATCATGATTACTCCGGTATCATTATTATTTTGGTTAATGAGAAGTTGAGGAAGCATCTGTTGAATGTTGTCCAAGGCTTCTTGCTGGGCCTTAGAAGTTTGCTCTTGGGCTTCCAACCATCATCGGAGGTCAACATTACCGTTATCAGCCATATTCACTGACACTCTATTTGTTCGTACCGAGTTGACTGTCGTTGAAGAGGCATACCTACTGTCTTCGTCCTCATCAGACCATTGAAATAGTCTTCTCATTGGTTCTGGTGAGGTTATTGTAGTGAGGAGGATGGCTGCTTATAACTGTACGGTATTGCGACCCTAAATCTGGTGTTTCGGAAGACACCTTCTTTGTTTAAGGCCTGAAATATAGTCCGAATCTGGAGAACTGGAGGGAGTGGCATGCAACGCTCGTTTGTCCCTACGCAGCTCTCGTCCCCTTCCGATCATGTTAACGGATGCAGAGGGCAGATCTTGCGATACGCTCCTTTTGCGATGTTTTACTGGATCTTGCATCGACAGCCGATCAAAAATTGATTGTTGGATTGGAGGAGTAGCGGGGACTGGTCCTAGCCGGTAATAGACTGAGTGGACTGTCACCAACTGACATCCCACTTGTTGACAACAAGGGGGAGAAGTCTGAAAAGGTCCCGACTTTCGTTTGCTTGTCAAGAATTCTTGCAAGTCAGACCCAGCCGGGCTTAAGCGATTTAGCGCAGAGGCTCTGTTGGATTGCGGATAGGACGATGTCCTGTTCTTTTCATCGTCGCCGAGGTGATTAGCGCTAAGTTGTGCTTTAGCTCTAGCTTCATGGCTAAAAGTTTTAGAAATGCCCTTGGGTGCTGAAGCTGCATAAGCATCGCTATCAACACTTAGGGACGATCCCTTAGCTTCGCTGCGAAGAGCAAGCTTAGTACTTGAGGAAGTAGGGTGGAGAGCACACTGTGGTGCTTTGTCTGCTACCTTGCTGCGAAGGTGGTTAGCACCGCTGGGTGCTCTAGTCCTAGCTGGCGGCCGGGAACTTCACGCGTATACTGAGGTACCGTGCTTGCCGCACCATCAGTAGCCAAGCTGGCGCGAGGAGTTACTTCTCCATAATTAGGTGAAGGTATGGTCGCCGTTGTAGCTTCGCGGCTGATAGTCTCAACGAAGTAGGCAGACATCTTACCTTTTTCTTCGCGGGAGAAGTGGACCCGTGGCGTAGCTATGCCTGAAGCTTCATACAGAGCTTTCTACTTTGGCCTCCACATCTGCTTTGAAAAAGGAGACTTAGGTTCGCAGGGAACCTGGCTAGGGACACACAAGGCTGAGGGGAGTTGAAAGGATTCTGCTTCCGATTTTTGCTCCGAAACCTTGGCCATCGAGACCTTTTTATGCTTTCTTGCATGGAGCATTGGACCACCCCCAGAGAGGAGTTCTTCGAATTTTCCTTCATCAAAATGATCAACTAGGTTTTCGAAGGTAATAGGGTCAAAATTCTGACCCTTACATTACGGGCCTGCTTCCTTGTTGCGCCAGAAGACCGTGGTAGGCTCGCATGGAGCCTTATCTGTCTTCAAAGAGACTTGCTTCGAAGATTTAACCAGAGGGGCTCTGGCCATACCGGCTTTCTGAATTCAGAAGTAGACCTGAAGGTCTGTTCGTCGCATTGCGACACTTGATTCTCAACAGTGGAGAATTCAATTCCCAGCGGAGTCGTCATCTTGTTTTCTATTGATTTTGCAAAGGGAAAAACTTACAAAAAGGGGTCGAGGAGCTAAATTACAAGTATTCTTTGAAGTAAAAAAGATTACAAGTAGATCTCCTCTGAGATTTCTGGGGAAGTGTGCCGGTAGGAATCTGATCAGCGCGCGATCATTTTATCCCTTTGACGATGTGATCGACAGACAATCAGACTACTTCCTGATGGGATTCCCTTCTCGCCTGGTTGGGGAATCGGAGAACAGAAGGTTAGTAGAACCATCTTGTTACTTCTCGAACTGCCTCCGCTTGGGAATTCCTTCTCGCCTGGTTCCGAAAATCCTTGAGAGGGAGGAAGATCTTAGGGTATTAGCACCCTGATTAGAGAAATAATTCTCTGAATTCTTGGAAGCAAGAGAATGGGTCTCTGTTTAGCCGTCTCTCCTCTTTTTTCTCTGCTTTTTAGCCCCCTCTCTCTCTGTGTGTGTCTTCATATACTCTGGTAGGCTATTTAGAGGGAGAGCAGGGGTATAATTGTCCTTTGAAAATCTAAAAACAGATTGAGTCAATCTGTTTAAATCTGAAAAGTAGCCTTACCGGGAGGCTACAATCAGCTTTTGCGAAGTTAGGAATAGCAGGTAATGTTGATCTCCTGATCCGCTTTGATTCTTTCTAAATAACTGAAAGATCTCCCCTGATCTTCTTACTTGTTTTAGGAGAGTCAAGAGATTATGGTAAATAACCCAAATTTGATCTCAGATTTGATCTCGATTAGATTTGATCTTAAATAGATTTAATCTCATCTGGAGATTCAATTGGTCAAAGGTGACCATAAAAGACCCGCAGCGGGGCTACTTGGTCGAGCTCGCAGCGGAGCTGGGGAAAGTGTTGGCGAAGTTAGAAAGAAAGCTCTTCAGGGGAGCTGGATACTTTCGTTGCGAAGCTACCCATTAGCCTTCTGCGCGGCTGCTACGGAGTTAACTGAGCACCTCTTGCAACGAAGTTCGCGGGGGACTCTTCTGCGATGCTAAGCAATTTCAGCTTCTCATGCGAGACTCATCTTGTGGGCTCATGCGAGGCTAAGTTTGAGCTAACTTAGTGTCCCCTACGAGCTTTTATTAGTTTACTGTCTGCTTCGCCAGATCAGTAGAGTCCAAGTTGTTGATTCGTCCCTTTTGAGATGAGTGAAGAACTGATCGTCAGCTTGTCTGCCACTTGTCTTTTGTAGATGTCAACAAGTTAGACATTGTTCAGGCCAGTTAGAAATCTTGTCTTTTTTGGAGTGTCAACAATTGCGTCACCTACAAAAGTGATGTAATAATTTCTTTAGTTTTTTGTTTGCTCGGGACGAGCAAAAGATAAGTGTGGGGTGTGATAATCTCTAAAATTGGAAATTTCATACCACATCTTCACATTTATTTAATATTAAATTCTGCTAATAATACCTCTCTTATATGTTTCTTAGTTCATGGCATGAAATGAAGAAGAAGACCCAAAATCACCATTTAATTGGTGATTAAAAGTCTACAAATATAGTCATTGACTTTGGAGAGCTGTTTCGTCAAAATCAGGGGCCTAAAACTAGAAACCAGAAATCCAACTGACAGGGGACCAACGTAAAAGCGCGCAGCAGGCGGCGCCAAACGCGCCACGCCAGTGCCTCAGGCCAGGGGTTGTCCCCCTGGCCCCCTTTCCCCTGGTGCCTATAAATACCCCCTTGAGGGGTTCTTCAAAGAGATATACAGAGAGTAGCGCAGATTTCTTTACATGTTGTAATTTAGAGTAGTTTAGATTAGTTCTCTTCTTCCTCTTTATATTTTTCATTTCTTTAGATCTTATAATAAGAGAGAGTGATACATGGTTGGAAAGTAAGAGTGCTTGTAATAGAAGGTGACAAGCTATGAAAAGTTTTCTCTTTACCTCTCTTTATTTTCTTCTCTCTAACTCTTTTTACATGTTTAGCTAATTTTCTCTCATGGCAACTAACTACTAACCACTAACTTACTAACTTCTTACTTGATAATCCACATGAATCTAATAGCCGCTATTTGACCTTCTCTTGCAAGAGCCATTGATGGCTCATGATGATGGATCTGCCACTCTAACATTCTAACTCTCTATCAAGCTAACATTACTTTACTTCATGCATACTCTTGTTTAGTTTTGATAGTTTAAGTGTAGCTTGCACTTGTTATGTTGAGTTTTGATGTGAAAGTTATCATATGGGTCATGCTTTGAAACGCTCTTGAACCAAGGACTAGTGATGGTCAAGGATACATGTGAGACAACTATCACTAAGAGGTTAGCATGGTTAGTGGAGCCATTAGTAGTTAGTAACCATGAGTTTTCTTTCTCTTTTTACTTTATTTTAGAAATATCAAAAATCACAAATATCTTCTTTTCTTGTTTCCCACTTCTTCGTATTTCACCGTACTCTTCTTTTTCATCTTTTGTTTTCTTTTCTTTTGATTCTTTAAAATATTGAAGAAACTTTAACGCATACGTGAACATACTGGTAAAGCTTCCATCGCTTCCTGTCCCTATGGATTTAACCTGTTTAACCTCCATGCTATAACGGAAGTATCGAGGAAGCCAAAACACACATTTTTAACTCTTGATTTCAAAACAACACTTTTTGTGTGCGATTTTCCCCGATCTGACATCTACCTAATTTGTCGTATCCGCCATAGTACTCACCACCACGGTCAGACCTAACGACTTTAATCGTTTTATTCTATTGATTTTCAACTTCATCTTTATAAATTTTAAACATGTCTAGTAATTGAAATTTCTCATGAATCAAGTATAGATACCCCATAACGGGAGTAATTGTCCACGAAAATGATGAAATATTCGTGACCATTCTAAGAAGCTGTAGGGAATGGACCACAAATATCTATATACACAAATCTAAAACACCTGAACTCCGTCTAGCACCAGACTTTCTAATGTTTCTTTAATTAATGTTCGTTTAGTGTCTAGGCTATTCACATATAAAGATTCAGGATATGAAGTATGAAGTTTCAATTTTATAGCCATCAATCAGAATTCTAGTACTAACAACTTTAGATTTGAAAAGTAGATTAACCATTTCATTATCAAAAGTGATATTAAAAAACCAGTTCTGTCTAACAATGAAATAGAAATAATATTTCACCTAAAGATGGTACATATAAAGTCTCATCCAAATCTAAAATATAATT
>JAVJIF010010706.1:0-73295 GCA_038442645.1 Agave tequilana
TATATATATGTAGGGGTTACTGTACCTCAGCCGGCAGGCTGAGAGACTTCTCTCAGCCGGCGGACGTGACAAAATCACCGCCCCACATCTGTAATCAATTTTGGCGGACTAATCTTGAAAAATCCCGCCCAATTTAATGCCAGTCACCTCAACATTGTATTTTTCGAAAATACCCTCCCTCACAACTTTCTATCTTATGTAAAAAAGTTGGCTTCCAAAAAATTTACAGCTCTAAAATTTCAACCGGCGATTCTGATCCAAAATAGTTATTTTCTTTCACAAATTTGATCCTTTTTTAAAAAAATATATTTGCAACTGATGGCGCCTAAGAAATCATCCGTGGAAAAAGGTACTACAAAAACTGATATTTTCAAAATTTTTTAGCGTTTGTGTATTTTAATAGTTTTAAATTTTTTCCAGATTTATTTCCGAGGTCGCATTTTTTTTATTTTTTATTTTTAATCTTGGAACCATGGTCGCAGTTAAGAAAGAGATTTTGAAACTTTAGATGTCGAATACATTTTTAAATTTAAAATTTTGTAACATGACGATAAAGGTCCTATTTTTTTAAAATTTTTTTTATTTCCTTCTATTTTTACTATGTCTCATTATTTTCGAAAAATTTATCTGCATACACTGCATGCGACCTCGGTCGCAGTTGATAAAATTATAGTTTCAGATTTGTGCGACTTTGGTTTTTTTTTCTTTGGACCTTTCCTTGTAGCCGAATGCGACGTTGGTCGCAGTATATGAAACTTACTTTTTATTTCTTATATACTGACGACATGGGGTCGCATTGTTTAAATATGAGTTGTCGTCTCTTGCGACCAAGGTCGCAGTGTATTAAACGTTATTTGTTTTATCATACTTGGGTCGCAGTTGTTTCTGATTGCAGTGTAGTCTTATGCGACCTTGGTCGCAGTGTCGAACCGGGTCGCAGTTGTTTCTGATTGCACTGTAGTCTTGTGCGACCTAGGTCGCAGTGTTGACCCGGTTAGCAGTTTTTCTTATTGCACTGTAGTCTTATGCGACCTTGGTCGCAGTGCGGTAATGTGGTCGCAGCTGTTTTTATTGCAGTGTAGTCTTATGCGACCTTGGTCGCAGTGTCGACCCTGGTCCAACTTTATGTTTGCAATGTATGATTGCGACCGTGGTCGCAGTTTATAAAAGAAAATATGCTTTTTACAAACATTGGTCGTAGTGTATGATCGCACTGTAGACTTATGCGACACTGGCCGCAGTGTCGTCCGGATGCAAGTTGTTTGTGTTTACATTGTATGACTGCGACGAAGTCGCAATTTATTAAAACAAATATGCCTTTGACCCCCTTATAATTTTTAAATGATCATTGGTCTGAACTGTTTAATTTTTCTTTCTATGTAGGTAAACAAGATAAAGGTTCGTCCTCTGAGATCAAGCCTGAAACCTATGTGCGAGTTCATGAAGAAATTTAAAAAGTACATTCACGCAGATTTCGTAGAGGCGATGAACAATACCCCATTTGGCCCAATCTTCATGGCGTTCTACAATGAAGAATTTGGGGCTGAAAAGGGTCTAAAATCAAACGTTGCTGTATTGCATATTTAGACCAGTATGATAGGGATACAAGGACATTTAGAATTGGGGGCAAACAGATTGAGTTAACAGTAGAGGATGTTGCCCTCACATTTGGTCTACCTATCATTGGGGCAGATTTTGTGATGAATAAAACATGTACAATGAAAGATAGAGGGGTGATAAAACATTATTTCCCCAATATAAAGAAGATCACTAAAGTATCCATTGAAGATGTTTTGGATGATCTTCTTGTCAAGAAGAGGTGGAGAGGTGTATTGGATGTGACAAAGGATGAACAGCTTGAGCAGTAAATGACTTTACATGAAATTATAAGAGACATGCACAGACTTGCAGCTCAAGACTTTACCACATTAATCATCCTATACATGTCGGCCACTCTTTTCTTCTCTGGCAGTAAATGCACAGTGCCGTGGTATATTGTGGAACAGATTGCCAATATGCAGCTGATGAGGACAATATGCTGGCAAAAGCTGTTTGGCAATTCCTGATTGAGTCAATGGACATCTTCAGGCAAACCACGTACGAGCTGCAAGGATGCTCCGTGCAAATATTATAAGTACAAAATCTCATATTTGGCCAACATTGTATGAAATTTAACCCAAAAAATTGTGAATATTTGTGTAAACTAATTTAATTTTCCTTTTTTGCAGTATTGGCTATGTGAGAGAGCTCCTATTTTTGAGCCGAGGTCTGGTTTGGAGAACGTAACCCCACGCGTTTTAAGATGGGACCTCCAAAATATTAGTAAATCTCTACTTGAAGTGATCTAAATGAGATTGACAGCAATATTGTAAGTTAGACTTCTTTTTATGTTCAGTACAAATAAAATGAGACCATAGTCGCAGTATTGAGCTGCACCTTTCGCAGTTTTGTGCCTGACAAACAATGTGCGACCATGGTCGCATTCTCCTGAGAATACCTTCTACAAGGAATGCGACCATGGTCGCAGTGTTGAGCTGCATGGCTTGGCAGATAATTTGGGAATGACAAACATACTGCGACCATGGTCGCATTCTTTTCAAAAATACTTCATAAATAAACTGCGACCATGGTCGCAGTTTCATCATTTCATTGTTTTATTTTTAGCTTACCTTTTTCTGTTTATTTTCAGATTTTTAATCGAATGGGCAACATCTCTATTGCTAAAAAAATATGGTTGGCCTTCCTGTTGAAGGGGAAGAGGAGGAGGAAGAAGAAGAAGCAGAAGATAAAGATGAAGATGAAGAAGAAGAAGAAGAAGAAGAGGAGATGAAGGAGACCATACATATAATGAAGCTTACATCCCGGTGGAAAAGGAGCCAAAACCGGCTGAAACAAGTGAGCAAGAACCAGTTTTTGAAGGTTATTTGCCACCTCCACCGGATGTTCAAGCAGAAGAAATAAAACAATTGAGGTCTCAAAATCAGTACTTGAGAGAATATGTTTCTCAGCTTGAAAAAAAATTGAAAATATGGAGACTGAGAACAGACTCAAGGCTGAACTAAAATTAAAAAGGAGAGAAAAAAGAGAGAAGAAAAAACAAAAAAGACAGCAGAGGAAATTAAAAGTTAAAAAAGAGGAAGAAGAAGAGCCGCTGAGAGCAGCCGCTGCTGCGAAGAAGGAGAAGGAGAAGAAGAGGGAAGAAGAGAAGGAAAAGGAGAAGAGGAGAAGAGGAGAAGAGGAGAAGGAGAAGGAGAATAGAAGAAGGGAAGAGGAGGAGAACGAAAGGAGAATGAGGGAAGAAGAGGAGAAGGAGAAGAAGAGGAGGAAAAGGAGGAACTGGAAAGGTGGAGAGGAGGAGGGAAGAGGAGGGGCAGAGAGGAGGAGGAGGGAAGAGGAAGAGAATGAGAAGAGGAGGAAGGTGTTGGAGGAGTTAAAGAAGAAGATGGAGAAAAAGACAAAGTGGCGGAAGAGAAATTAGAAGGAAGGTTGAAGAGGAAAAGGAGCACAAAAGAATGAAGGAACAGATGGAGAAGCAGGCTGAAGAGGAGAAGAAGAAAAACTGGAAGAGAATAAAATCATGGGTTCTGAGTCTATTTTAAATATTACTGGAGAAGATATGCCAAGTTTTTCTCTGAATATAACTCAAATGACTCAAGAAATCCAAAGAAATAGAGCTTCTGAAGAAGAAATTCAAGAACATACTCCGCCTCAGAAGCAATCCTCAAAAGAAACTATTTTGGAATGCTCTAAAGGAACTATTGAAAGGGGAGTCAAAGAACGCAAGCGCGCTAAAAGAGATCGCGATGACTCTGACTTCGTGTATCCAAAACAGAAGAAGAAAAAAAAAGGAACATCCTCTTCCACAGCCTGCGGCTGTGAGTTCTGCCACTGGTTCGGCGACAAAGAGATTTTCTCTACTGAGCCAAAATCGAGAGAATTGAACGAAACCAGAGCATACAGAATTCTGCAGCCCCATCAACAAGCTCTTATAAAAAATTTCTTCGACAAGTCCTTCTCTGAGTAAGTTAATTCATATCAAAAAATCTGTTATACCTTTATATAAGAACATTTAAATTACTAACTTTGTTTTGAATATCTTGCAGCTCTACTGCGTATCAGGATACCGAAAACGGAATCATTATTACAAGGAATGACATTGAGGACCTGATATTCAGTAGAGACTTAGATGCAAATATCATTCATTTTTACATGCAGCATCTAAAGAAGGAAAAGGATTAAAAAGCATATTCTTCCGGAGCGAAGCTTGGGTAAAAATCTACTTTCTCCTTTACGGTTTACTGTAATATCAATTGTGAAACAGATTACTTATATTCTCTATCTCTGTGTAGGAGTGTACTGCGACTAAGGTCTCAGCTGCGACTAAGGTCGCAATTTATAATTAAAATATACTGCTACTAACTATTGTACTGCGACTAAAGTCGCAGTTTATAATTAAAATGTATTGCGACTTAAATCATGTTCTCTATCTGTGTAGGCATGTACTGCGACTTAGGTCGCAGTTTATAATTAAGATGTATTGCGACTAACTCATGTACTGCGACTAAGGTCGCAGTTAAAAAATATGCTAATAAGAAACGCTGTGACCTTGATCGCAGTGTCTTGTCTTGACTTAATGACTTCTTATTTTAATTAATTTTTTCTTATATTTTAAATTCATTTTGTATTTTATTTATTTTTTTCTTCTTGTCCGCAGCACAGTGTTGTAAATAAAAGTGAAGATTTGGAAGATCATTTCATCAAGCAGAAGCTGTTAAAAAACTGGACAGCTGATGTGCAGTACATGTTCTTCCCGATCAATCACAAACATAGTGCCGACGAACCCGGATTTCACTGGACCTTGTTGGTATTTGATGCCGATACACAAGAGTGGATTTTTTACAACTCTTTGGTTCCAGCTGACAAAAAAAATAGTATATTACATCTTTACCAAAAAGATGCAAAAACAATGGTGAGTTGAAATTAATATTTCGATTACTGAAAACTGACATTTAATTTTATTATACTAATTTTTGTTTCTATTGACATTGCAGAAAGAAAGATTAATAAAGATTTTTCAGATTGATTTCAATAAATTAATGAGAAAAATAAATATAAAATACAGAAGATGCTCCCAACAAACAAACAGGTACATAATTTTTTGACATCTCCTTACCTTTCATATTTTCTACCTTTTATATATAATTTTTTAAATCTAATTTCATTTAATGATTACTCTGTGGAATTTTCAGTGTTGATTGCGGTGTATATGTATGCAAGTACATGGAAAGCATAGCGTCTGGTAGTCCATCAGCTGTTGATGATGTTACGGATGCTGATGTACAGAGACTAAGAAGTGAGCTTGCATACATGATACTTGCAGATAGAGAGAAGAGTTGGGATGAAGAACAGAAATTATACGAAGGACAGTATTTAATGATTAACATTGAGAATTTATTGTATAGAACAATTTTTTATTTTATAAATGTAAAAAATATTGCAATTGCAATTCATTGCATAATTTTTTTGTTTGTATTGATTTAATTTATAAACATTTCTATAGATTTATTTATAATAAGTTCCATTGATTATTTCCATTCTATATTTGTTTCAACTTGGAATTTACTATTGCGTACTGATGTTAGAAACAAACATGCGTTCAGTAATTGTATTGCGACCAAAGTCGCAGTATTGACCTGTTTGAGATACAGCAACAAAACTGCGACCTTTGTCGGAATTGCTGGCGGGAATCTTAATAAAAAACAACACTGCGACCTTGGTCGCTATGCATGTTAATATAAAGGAAACACCTAACTAATGTACTGCGCTTAGTCGCAGTCCATGTAATCCGACCCTAGATTGCAATTGATGGCCATCTTTATCAATAACAACACTGCGACCTTGGTCGCAATTAACCATGTACACTGCGACCAAAGTCTCTGACTAACGTCGCAGTTTAAATGTATGCTGCGACCAAAGACTCTGACTACATTATATACAAAAAAATTAAACTATAGAGTAGAATTTTGTAGCAGTAAAACTTTAAAGTACAACTACATACAAAAATAATACAGTAGAAATCAAAGAATGATAATAAATCTGATTATAATGACACGCCAGTGGCGGACTGTGACTTAATCTCTATACACTGTGCGACCATGGTCGCACTTCATAAAAAATTGAAGTCTTTTTTCCTTCGAGATGGAGGCAACCCAAACCTACTTCTTCTGCCAATAAAAAAACAAATAGTAAGAATTTTAAAGATTAATCGGTATAAAAAAATAATTAACAGGTTTAATGTAATACCAGTAAGGACAACCAGTCCTGTAATGGCCCAGCTCTTGGCAGTTACCACATCTTCGATGCTTAACTTCCTTCTGATATATAGAATCTTCAAAATCAGACTTAAGCCTGAATGCAGCTCTAGGCCTTCCTTGGTTGGTACAGGACCAATTGGATCACGTATATTCAATTCTTCACCATCTCGCAATACGACAACGGATCCACTGGAACCAACCGCAGTTTTAGGCTGTGATAATGATCATTTCCTACATGGCTCTGTATTCTCTAGTGGTATCTTGGGCAAAACTTTCCAAAACTGCCTCCAACTTTGAAAGATGGATATTAGAATCAGCGACCATCTCAAGAATTGAATTAAATTTTGAATGAATTGTCCACAATCTAGCCGTCCGTGGAGTGCCCTGACTGGGAAAAGGATTCATGCCATTTTCAATTGCAACATTTTTGTAACGAGCATCCAACCTCTATCTCTGAAGTATATATGATTCTGGTATATGTGTAACGTGATTGCGCCACAAAATACACAGAATATGTCTACATAGGATACCCTCTGTTTCAAATAACGAGCAACTACAAGAAACATGAAGTTCCTCGCGCTTACATAACTGACCTTTTCCCAGTTGTCTTTTGATTCTGAAAAATTACCAATCAAATATATTGATCCAGGTTTGTCATGTTCCACCTCTTCTGAAAATAGTGTCATTACAACTTCCCATTCCTTCTGGAACAACTGAAAAATCTTCGGTGTATACAACTTCGAAACCTGAATCTCATATGGATTGGATGTACAATTGGGCACAGAATTCAAACCCCGAAAATCTTGAAGAGATTCAGATGTACGACGGGAAGCAACAGCTTTATCATATTGGTGAACAAATTCCACTAGTTTCGTGTTTGAGTTAACAAAACCATCAAAAAAGGAATTAATACTCTCGGACCTCTGACTGGTTATCATTCCAGCACAGAAAACATCCTTGAGATATGCATTAACCCAATGTCCACGCAGCCTGTACATCTTCATCAACCAACTGTCATCTTCTTCTTCTAACTGATATTTTTCATTCATCAGACGCCATCGTTCCTCACAAGTGCTTATATCACGGGAGGTGTACCAAACATGAAAATCGGAGACCATGTCTTCTCCATACTTGTTTGCCATTGGGATTTGTTGCTCGGCAATATGTTTCTGCACATGCCAGAAACAGTAACGGTGCCGAGAAGTTGGAAAAACAATCTTGATGGCGTCACCAATCTGCGCATCCTGATCAGTAATAATCAGCTTCAGTTCAACTCCATGCATGCACTTGAGCCATTTTTGGAATAACCAAACAAAAGTATCCCTCTGCTCATCAGCAAGCAATGCACTGCCGAACAAAATTGACTGCCGGTGATGATTTACTCCAATGAATGGAGCAAATGGCAAGCTCAAGTGATTAGTCCTGTATGTTGTGTCAAAAACGATCACATCACAGAACCTCAGATACGAGGAAATAGCTCTTCCATCAGCCCAAAAAATGCTTCTAAGTGTGCCCGCGTTATCGACTTCACTTGAAAAGAAGAATTCTGGATCGGTCTCGGCTTTCTCTTGAAAATATTTGATAATAACAATAAACTCATGACCGTAGTTATTTCTACGTTGACGAGTGAAATCAATAACTTGTTGAGGGCTCACTTCTTCACAGCCTTCTCCCTGGCTCATTGCATTAACAACGCGGGAAATATTTGAAGGCCGCATTCCAACATCAACCAGATTGCTCATAATGCTTCTGCTAATTTTTGAACGATGATTCTGGTGAGAGTAATGGTGATGTACCTTATCCGGGCTTGACAATTCATGTGAATGAGTATCAACAAATTTGTGATAACCCAATGTCTTTTGTCCAAAAAAATGAAGACGGATATGCATCTCAGCAGGACAAGCTACTCTAGTGTTAACTCGACGATGCACTGTAAGCCCCTCTTGTCTTTTGTCACACAACTTCTTCAGACCTTCCTTGTTGCAGCAAAATTTTCTGCAAATAATCTCATAAGGAGGCTTCCGTGACTTATCTGTACCTTTTCTTCTCACGCTAAAACCTCTATTCCTTGCAAAACAATTGTAGAAATTGTATGCTTCCATATCCGACAGGAACTGTTTCCCTATAAACTTATCTGAGCTTCCAGACGTTTCTCCATGTGCATTCATATCCTACAAAAACAATTACACGAATTAAATGAATATAAATATTTTTTAGATATCACTGTATTATAAAATATAAGTTATATAAATGCGACCAAGGTCGCATAAGAGATGAAAACTATATTACTTCTTATCAAATACTGCGACCTTGGTCGTAGTTATCCGTATAAGAAGAAATCTATATTACTTCTTACTAAAGACTGCGACCTAAGTCGCAGTAAATAAAATTAAGATTTCACATACGACATGAAATCTATAATACTCCTTTAATGAAGATTGCGACCTAAGTCGCAGTTATCTGTATGTGAAGAAATCTATACTACTCCTTACTAAAGACTGCGACTTAAGTCGCAGTTATCCGTATGTGAAGAAATCTATATTATTCCTCACCAAAGACTGCGACTTAAGTCGCAGTTACCCGTATGTGAAGAAAGCTATATTACTCCTTACAAAAGACTGCGACCTAAGACGCATACCCAAAAAAAAGATTTCACAACCGGAGATTATTTTCAAATAAGATTGCGACCGAATATTAAAATGGTCGCATTTCTGAAACTTTAAATCATTTGTTATAGGTCGCAGTACCTCATAGACTTAAAGAGAAAAAATTCAATATTTAAGAAATTGTTTTTAAAAAAATGAAACAATTAAAACCTGTTGATCGGCATGCAAAGATGTCAACCCTTCAAGATTTTCAATATTCTGAGAGAAACTAGAACCAGATGCAGTATCTTCCATATTTAGATCGCCAGTAGACTGCTCAGACGTCGACATTAAATATTTTGGAGAAAAAATTGATCTGAAAAGATTTTATATTTTCAGAAAAAAGTTTATCGCAGGCTGAAAAGGAGAAACTAGATCTTTCAAAAAGAGGTAAGGAAATAGGGGGAAAAGTAATTCATATAGAATAACCTAAAACCTATAAAGAGCGGCAAAAAAAAGGGGGAAAAATAATAATAAACAATAAGAAAGGTTACCGAAAGAGTTGCTTTTCATAAGGGTATTTGGTAATTTAACTTCTTCCTAAAAGCGTGCCGCAAGTCAGTGAAGTGACAAAGTGAGGCACGTCACCGCAGGCTGAGAGAGTACTCTCAGCCCGCAGGCTGATATACATTTTTCTCATATATATATATGTAACATTGTAGAAAATTATTAAGGATTGATTCATCAAGATTTGTATTCATCTACTTTCAATTTTTGAGAAAAACAATTTTCAAAAGAGAAATTTTTAGAACTAAATCCAACAAAAATTTTCTCAGGCCTTGTTTTTTCAATCCACTCACTTCAAAGCTTTTATCACCACAATCTCAGAGCTACAAGTTCTTCTCTAGGTTATAGAGATTGTTTGTGAGCTCTTTTTTGGTGATCTAGGAGAGATCATCTCACTTCCTGTGTTAAAGAGTTGTAGATGTTTTGGCTTCAAAACAAGCTTACAGGTTCGTTGATAGTAAGGTGTTGTGGCCCCGAGTGAGAGGACTTCCGGGTCCGGTTCATTCTTGTGAGAGCGCGTAGAGTAGTGATCTTATGGGATCAAGAATAGTGCTAAATCCTTCGTTGTAGTGAAGGCGAGAACATAGAGTAAGTGGCTCGAACCTTAAAACAAATCTCCTCTGTTTGTGATTGCCTTCGCTCTCTTTCTCTCTACTTAGCTCACTCATTACTTTATTGCATGCTTCTAAATTGATATATCATACTCTTGTGCTACATGATTTTGTTGAGATTGTTTATTTGTTTTTGATCTCTTAGTAATTTTTATTCCGCATTATTTGCCATTTACCTGTAGCCATCACCTATTCACCCCCCTCTAAGTGATTTTAAAATTTGTCGAGGAAATGTTGAAGTTTTCGCGGTAATATTTTGGCCATTGGGTTAGCAATTTCTTTCACAACCTCCATGCACCTTTAGCCATTCTTTTCCTCTTATAAATACAGCACCATAGCAAAGTAGAAGATGTAGAGTAGAGTTTAGGCTTAGGCTTTCATTATAAGATTTAGGTTAGGATTTTGTTGTTAGTTAGTTTAACAAAATGTAATCTTCATTTATTTTTTTTTCTTTTGTTCTAGTTTAGTCCAGAAAAGAGAGAAAGAAGAGCTGTAATTTGTAATTGAAGTGACATCAAGGAGGATTCAACTCTTGCAATTTATTATCTCAATTCTTGGTATGTATTTTTATTTATTTGTTCTTTATTTACGAATTCTTTTCGCGGCTCACTAAATCTCTACCCTTTTCTCTCTACTTTTGATCGATTTTGTAATCCAGTTGAATTATTTACATGCCTTAGTTTAAGCCTTGCATTCTGTGAGTGTTCTTAAAGGCACATCAGGATGGGTGTTGGTTTCTAACTCTTCTTTACAAATCGATTTTTAAGCTTGTTTTTATTTCATACTTGATTTTCTTGATGTTTTAACATTCAAATTTAAGAACGGTATTTAAAAAAAGTTTCATGCTTCAATATCTTATTTGTTTTGCTTGGACACTTGCCGGTGATCCAAATTAAGGTATGAATCTTTCAAGATGTAAGGAGTTAGTAGATTAGTGAGCTTAGGTTTTTTTCTTTTACAAAACTGATTTTCTTCCCTCGTGTTTTCTACCATTTTCCCAAAACCCTAGTTTTCTTTCCTTTTGTTTTCTTTTTTTAAAAATCCAACTTTCACCAAATCATATTCTTTTCACTTTTTCTTTTTAAAACAAAGAAATAACTTATTTTTGACAAAGTATTGAAACGCTTTCATCGCATCCCCCTGTGGATCATAACCTGCATAGCCACTTTGTTATCGCGGAAGAATTGAGAAAGCTAGAGCACCATATTTTTCTTCTGATTTACAAACTCTATATTCTGTGCACTGGTTTCACCTCGATATAATGTATATATGTCTTTTTTTTGAATGATAAATGAGTATGTATTGATAATTGAAACGAGATTACAATGTGCATGTAGACTAGGCTACTTTGAATACTTGACTTAGCTAGTTGTAGAGAGTATGTATGTATGTATGTACGTATGTATGTATATGTATGTGTGTATGTATATATGTAACGGGAAAACAACTTACATAGGAGGGACTCCCTCCTGTATAGCTGATGTACCAAAATCTCAGCCCTAGATCTGAGACTGAGTAACAATAAGTAGAAGGGAGTTTGATTTTGCAAAAACCCTTAATTTTCAAAAAGGGTTCTCTCTCTACCTTTTTAGCTTCCCTCGATCCCATCCCCCCATTCTTCTACTCTCATTCTCTCTCTCTCTCTCTCTCTCTCTTTCTATGGCTGCCAAATCCACACTACTCTCTCTCTCCCTCTCGTTGTCCCTCTTCAACATCAACAACGACAGTAGCAATACCCGCCAGTGCTGCCACCAGATCAGCAGCAAGAGCTCGAATCTCTCACCCTCTTGCCATCTCTCTATCTTTCTGCCCTTTTTAGTCTTCCTTTTTTGCCCTCACCATGGTTGTCGCCAGTAGACCTAGCAGTGACACCAGTGATAGCAAGAACCCAACTCTGAATGGATAACATGTTTGAGCAAGAAAGCATTCCATTATTATTCGAATTTAATAGGAATTGTTATATTTGGAGAGAATATGATATCTGGATATCAAAACTGGAGTACGATAAATTAAATTATTGGGTTGTATCCTTGAGTCTTTTCCTTTTTTGTTTCTTTTTCTTTTCTTTCGTTGACTACCAAAAAAGAGAAAAAGAGTTTGCGCTTGTTGATCCGAAGATCCCATGACTAGCATCCAAATTGCACGAGGAGAGAGCTCAACCAACATTAGCATTCTCTTCGCTTGAACTTAAACTCTCCGCTCCCTGCTATTATGAGTTGTAAGTCTCCTGACAACTTATCAGGAGCAGATATTTTCACACCAAAATGCGTTTAAAGCACCCCACTTAAAGCTCTAAATCTTGAATTACCCTTTTACCCCAATATAAATTGACTGATATATCCTTCAATTTTTAATTACATAAAAAAATCAAAATTGATGTAAGGCACCCCCAATCTTATGAAGGCATCCCACTACAAGTGATTACGGCACCATCCCATTTTCTTCCTTCTTCACTCCCCCACGCTTCAAACACTAAAAATATTTACCCACTCTCATACTTAAAGTCAACCTACATTTTGTCGTGAGCGTTAATGGAGAAGCAACTAACAACTCTGGAGCTTGTCAACACCGAGAAGGTTAGTTTTTACCAATTAAAATCACCCAAAACATAAATTTTGTGGAATGAATTTCGTCTTTGTTTGGCGCTCGACCGTCGAACGGAAAACATATGTTCGGCGGTTTACGACCGAACATATGATATTCATTCGGCGAATACCAACCGAATATAGAATTATAGAAAACACTATTCCGTTGATATCCACCGAACAGAGACGAACCTGTTCGGTTGGTCTCGGTCGAACATGAGTTCACTATTCAGTGGGTCTCGGCCGAACAGAGACTTAATGTTCGGTTGTGCTTAACCGAACAGGGAGCTCTCTCTTTTTTTTGTCCGACTATACAGAGTTAACCCTGTGTTTTTCATATGAACCATTTGCAGGAAAAGACTTCTTTCTGATATAGCAATGTCAGTACTGAGCTTACAAGAGTTGATTATGGTGAAGACTTCACTACGTATAAGATTTTTGAAAGTTGAGAGATATTGATATAATAGGCTCGAGAAGTTGCAATGCTGCAAGGATTGTTCCTCGTTGTTAAGAGATCCAATGTCTTTGAAAGTCAAAAAAATGGAAAGGTACTTCTAAGTTATGATAGAGAGAGAACTTACAGAAATAGAAATATAAAGGCTCAAGATAAAGAGGGGACAAGGAGTACAGGAAGTAAGAAACGCGGTTGTCCGTTCCTACTGAAGGGCAAAGAGTTGTCCAATATAGCTGGTGGGTTCTTGTGGTTGTGTGTGGTATTATAACCATTTTCCAATCGAAAATTTAGAAGGACATTCCTTTGCTGGTAGACTTTCAAAATAAGAAGAGAACATGGTTGTAGATTATCGAAGACTCTTGTTTGACAAAGAAAATTTTGAATACATTGAAATAAAAAAACATTCTTAATGTGAGCATATTGAAAACAATATACAATGCAAGGCATAAGTTTAAAGTTGTGGAGTATGACGGAAGGTCGCAAATGCAACAACTACTAAAAAACCTTTTCAAACACGCATATATTGAGATTCACAGGTGTTGTCCCAATACACACACTATAAAGATATACTTTGGGCTCACCCGGCTAGCATTGATTTGTTGCATGCATTTCTTCGGGTCTTGATAATGGATTGCACAAAAAGACCAATAGGTATAGGTTACCGTTGATGAAGATTGTTGGAGTTACAAGCACTGAAATGACTTTCTCTATTGCACTTACCTACCTAGAAGCCGAACGGGAAGATAACTTCAGTTAGTGCTTGACTAAGATCGTTGACGCATGGTTGGAAAATTCTATTTGTTATTGTCACTGATACAGATTTGGCATGCATAAATGACGTAGAGAAATATTTCCAGAATCTCGTCATTTTTTATGCAGATGGAATAAAAGAAAAAGTATTCTTGCTCAATGCAAACAAATTTTTTACACCAAAGAGAGATTTGACCTTTTCATGGCGTCATGAAATCTAATGGTGATGGTCGAGAGCGAGGATGAATTTTCTTGATTGTGGGTTAGCTAAAAGAGGATTTTCTCGATTTTCCTAAGGTACTTGAACACATGAAGACGACATGGATTGACAAGTATAAAGAGAGATTTGTCACATGCTGGACTGACACAATGATGCATTTTGGAATTGTTCATAACTAATCTGTTTGATTCATAACTAATCAGTTTGATTTGTTCACTCTTCTATCTAATATAATGAGTTTTGTTTTTTCAATATGTTTCTAATATCATTCATTTAAACTTTTCAAGGCTAAGAGTGCACATGCGAAATTATAGAGATACTTTTGCTCATTAGTTGGAAATTTTGAGACATGTTGGTCCAAAATACGTGCATTTTTGGAGTTGCAACATACAAATATAAAGGCCTCGTTTGTGAAGATCTGTAATGTTGTACTACACAATTTATGTCATCTCAATTCAACCTTCTGCGTGGTGTTGTGTTTATTGCTGCATTGAAAAAGATTGTCAATGAAGCCAAACTAATTAGCACTGATGGCATGGACGCCGAAGCTTGTAAATACTTATTAAGAAAAACGCATGGCTTACCATGTGAACACGAGTTGGTTGAGTACGGTAGAGTCAACGTGTCCATCCCAGCAGATTGCATTGACTGTCATTGGAAGAAACTGGACATGTTACCGTCAGCACCCATGATCTTGAAGCGGTAAAAGACCTAGATAAACATTTGCTAGATGAATTCGAGGTGATCAATCAATATTTTCTAAGTCATGCTATTCAGAAAAAACTAATATTGCTAAAAAGAGTGCGCAAGTTGGTTGTACTTACTACTTCATCCCTCATGGAACATGAGGTAAAGATTAGAAAATGCAATAAGCGTATTCCAAAGTATGAAGTATCAACTCGTCTATTACTATCTCAATTCGAGCTTGTGGAATCCACACAAGATAGCTGCTCGATGCCCACTTCTGGAGCTTTAATCCCATTATGGCTACAACCTAGCAGGAGACCAAAGCAAAAGGTATTTCATTATATAGATGTATGTTGAGGTGAAAATTTCGAGTAAATATTATATACTAATCATCATCAAATCTTTCTATGTCGTAGGTTGTAAGGCCAAAGCACTCATATCTGAATGTAAGTTTCTTGACTCAATTTTCTGAACCAATGCACTCATTTATTATTCATATAAAGGAGGTGCAAGCAGATGAAAATTGTGGATATCGAGTCGTTGCGAATTTGCTCAGCTTTGAGAAACACAGATCGGCCCAACTCAGACATGAAATGCGACAAGAAATTAAAGCCTATATACACTTATATTTTGGTGTTTGCGAAAGTGTAGAGTGTGTGGAGGAGATCAGACAATCACTGAATCATTTTGAAGGTGAAGCGCCAAGTGGATGGTCATGCCCGATATGGGATATCTTATAGCATCTCACTATAATGTGGAGTTCATATTGTTATTACTCCATCAGTGTCTCACTTTCTTACCGTTAAGAACTGAGCCAGTCCCTCAAATCGCAGGTCGAAGTATTGCAGTTGGGTTTGTCATCAACAACCATTTTATTGGGGTTAGTAACATATTCAGGAAATTTATTCTTTCGTGGATTTAATAATTTTTTACTTATACGAGTTCTATTTATATGCATGTACATCTAAGAAGGGACTTCCACTACCCTCGATTCCATACAAGTGGCACCAGAAATGATTTTCAATTGCTAATGGATGGGATGGAGGTTACAAGGAACAACTCCAGATGTATTCGGAATTGTTTAGCAGTGATGTTGATGGATGTACAATTGAAATAGACTAAATTTTGATTATATTATAATATTTAATGAATGGATTTCCAATCACTGAACCATTTACTAAAAAAAATTTGGTTGATTGTGTTGTGACATGTTGATGGATTTCCAATTGCTAAAAAATTGGTTTTGTTCGGCCGTGCACGGCCAAGCAAAATCAAACTGCTCTGTCATGCATGATTGAACAAAGTCAAATTGTTCGGCCTTGCACAGCGAACAAAATAATATTGTTTGGCCTTGCACGGCCGAACAGAGCCCTTTGACCCATTAGTTTAATGTACAAACATACACAATAATCAAAATCTTTCAAAATATGTGAAATCATTCAAACACAACATATAATATATTTTTATACATATACATCTCCACATTTGAACATAAAATTCTAGTCATGTCTAAATTTGCTTCTATGCTTTCCTCGTCGTGCCTCCCTCTGAGTCCGCTGGCCATTGCAGATGCCTCAGACTGGCCAGTCTCAACGCCATCAAGTGCATCAATCGTCTCACGCAACGTCCGGTATAGGGTTGGCACATTGTGTGATCCAGATGACCCCAGTTAGAGTGCGGATGCGAAAATCTCTCTAGCAGGTGCTATTCGCTATAGTGAAAATATACAATATGTTAATAAAATATTAATAAACGGGGTTAAAAGAATTTGTTTTTTATATGTTTATCAGGAAAAATGTATGTTACTTGTGCAAGCATAATGGCATCGATGTCCTCACTATATGTATGCCCATGAGCCAAAGGCCTATTAGACAGAATTTGTATGATAGGATGAGACATTTGTCAAAACTAGTCCATATATCCGTCTACAGTGTCTCATTGATACCTCACTTCTACGCTCCTTTCCGCACGTGATAGTGTGTGGGACTGCCACGAGCCCAGAAACTATCGCTCCATGTGTAGGACACATGATATTTATTTGTAGTCGACCCTCTTCTAACCTTCTCCAGACAAAATGGCGAGGGAGGGATAATCTGGATCCTACCAAATTGTCTAAGCACCCTTTCTGGATGATAGGGTTTGAGTACATCGATGCACTTTATACAGCCACTGAAAAAATAAATTGGATGTAGCGGATGATGATCCCTGAAATCCTGGTATGAATTTCATACCACCTACAAATGAAAACAAGTATCATTAATATAAATTCTTATTAAAAAAACATTACAATTATGTATGACAATAACTTACCTCATGCACCGGCAAGTAATCAAGTGACACACGTATTGCTTGCAGGTTTTCCAATCATCAACTACCGATCCGCGCCATACCCACATGCACACTCGCGGAAGATCATCAATGGTGGTAGGGTTTGAGTACATCGATGGCGAGGGAGAGATAATCTGGACCCTACCAAATTGTCTAAGCACCCTTTCTGGATGGTAGGGTTTGAGTATATCGATGCACTTTATACAGCCTCTGAAAAAATAAATTGGATGTAGTGGATGATGATATCTGAAATCCTGGTATGGATTTCATACCACCTATAAATGAAAACAAGTATCGTTAATATAAATTATTATTAAAAAATCAATACAATTATGTATGACAATAACTTACCTCATGCACCCGCAAGTAATCAAGTGACTCACGTATTGCTTGCAGGTTTTCCATTGAGCTATTGGCGATCCGCGCCATACCCTTATGCACACTCGCGGAAGATCATTTGTATAGGTCATGTTATGATGGGGATGCACGCTGAGAAAGTGCTCATAGGTCATGCTTGTTGATCAAATCACATTATATTCATATAATATATTGAAAGTACACCTAGAGGGGGGTGAATAGGTGTACGGCTAATTTATGAATAATAATGCAGAAATTAAAACTTAATTGCAACACACTTAGTGTAATCAACGAGTGTAGCCGAATTTCCGGTGAAGGGCTCTGGACTAACTCCTCTGAATTCCTCTGAATAAGAGTTGAGGTGCTATATGAAGCTCTCTTGGTTAAACACAAGTGAGGCACACAAACAAACCAAGCATGTATGTAATATGACAATATGAATCAACGCACAATGTAAGAGAGAGTTAGAGAAAGTGGATCAAACGCAAACACTAAGATATGTTTTGAGGTTCGAGCACACAGCTCTACGTCCCCGCCTTCACACAGAAAGATTTTCACTAACTCGTCCACACAGGACTTCCCACACAGGGAACCTCCACTGAGGATTTGGGGCAATTATAATTGGGTGTACACAACTCCTCTCTCCAACAAATACAACCTCTACACTCAGAGGCAAGGCACAAAGCCAAACAAAGATCAACCTCACAAATGAGGGATAGGCACAAAGCCACTCAAACAACAATCACCTCACATTTGAGGGATTCCAACACAATCTCCACCTCTCACTAGAAGGAGCCAAAACCACTTCCACTTGAAAGTACACCTAGAGGGGGGGTGAATAGGTGTACGGCTAATCTAATGAACTAAATGTGAAAATTAAAAGCTTAATTGCAACAACACTTAATGCAACCAACGAGTGTAGCCGAATTCCTGGTGAAGGACTCTGGACTAACTCCTCTTGATTCCTCTGAATAAGAGTTGAGGCTCTATATGAAGCTCTCGTGGTTAAGCACAAGTGAGGCACACACAAACAAGCCAAGCATATAATGAATGTATGACAATATGAATGATGTAAGGCATAATAACAAAGAGAGAGAGAGTTAGAGAGACAATGGATCAATCGCTAACACCGATATTTGTTTCGAGGTTCGAGCACACAGCTCTACGTCCCCGCCTTCACACAGAAGGATTTTCAATCCACTTGTCCACAAAGGACTCCCACACAGGGAACCTCCACTGAGGATTTGGGGCAAATACAAGCGGGAGTACACAACTCCTCTCTCAATTACAAACACCACCTCTACACTTAGAGGTTAGGCATAAAGCCACCAAATCAACCTCACAAATGAGGGATAGGCACAAAGCCAATACTAACACAATCCACCTCTTCACTAAGAGGGATACCAATACAACCTCTACTATCAACCTCTCACTAGAGGGATACCCACAATCACCTCTCACTAGAGGGATATCACAAATAAAGGAGGGGTACAACACTTGGTGGTCTATTTCAACCACAAACAAATTTTCCCACAAATACAAGATCCTATAGATAGGATAGAATGATATGGCTCAAGTGTGGAAAACAAAGTGTTTTGATCAAACAAAATCACTTGGGAAAAACACCAAATAGATATAGAATTTTTAGACCAAAAACCAATTCCCAAAAGACTATTTTATTTGAAATAAAAACACTTTAAAACAAAATAGAGAATAGGAATTTTGAACTCAAAACTTTTTGCTTAAAACACTAGAAAAGATCTGGAATTTTTCACTCTAAAAATCTTGACCAAAACCTCTCTCAAATGGGGTATTTATAACCCCCAAAAGGAATCTGCCAGTTGGCAGCTGACAAGGCCAGAATTGGCCTTCCGGTCGACCGGCCGGTCGACCGGCCAACGGTCAAATTTTTGACCGTTGAGCCTTCCGGTCGACCGCCCGATCGACCGTGCCAATCCAGAGAGCAAATTGCTCTCTGGCCGGTCGACCGCCCGGTTGACCGTGCCAAGCCTCACGGTGAACCGCCCCCACCCGAGAGTGGGGTACTTGCAGTCGGTCGACCGCCCGGTCGACCGGCCCAAGTGGCAGGTCAGCGTGCACACTCTTGTGCACGTCGGTCGACCGGTCCGGTCGACCGCCAGAGCCTGACAGGGCTTAATTAGGGACTGAAAAACTGGGTTTTTAATTCTTAAATAAATCCCGTAAATTCTCTAAAAATCCACAAAAATAAGTTCAGTATAATACATTGATATACAAACATGTATGAAAAATTTCAACACAAATTTCAAACTTTTTGAACCATTTTTGTGACTTACAAATTTTGCCGAAAACCAAAAACTGTATTTTCTAAAACTTGGATTTTTCAAATGAAAATCCGATTTTTCCAAAACTCATCCAAATACAAAAACATGATATTTAAACAACTTTTAGGCATGTAGTATATGGATATACTGAAAAACACCTAGAGGGGGGGGTGAATAGGTGTAAGTGCTAATCTAGAACTAAATGCAAGACTAAGTGCGCTAAATGCGGAAGCTAATGCAAATCTTGCAACACACTTAGTACAATCAACAAGTGTAGCCGAATTCCCCGTGAAGGGCTCTGGACTAACTCCTCTTGATTCCCCTTGAATGGGTTGAGGTGCTATGTGAAGCTCTTGTTGATTAGGTACAAGTGAGGCACACACAAACAACCAAGCATATAAGAATGAATAGCAATATGAAATAATGCAAGACAATATGAAATATGCTCAACACAAGCATGTATGATATGATATGAAGTATGATACTTTGCACAAATGTAAAGAGAGAGAGATAGAGAGACAATGGATCAAAACGCAAACACCAAGATATGTTTCGAGGTTCGAGCACCTTGCTCTACATCCCCGCTTACACCACCGTGTAGGATTTCCAATCCACTATCTCCCACCGAGGGAACCTCTACCGAAGAGGATTTGTTACAACTCTAGGAGTACCAAACTCCTCTCTCAAACAACCACCTCACAACCGAGGGTAGGCCCGTAGTCAATACAACAACCAATCCACCTCACTCTAGAGGGATACAAACCAACAACCAACTCCACCTCACCAAGAGGGAGCAAACACCAATCTCCACCTCTACCTAAGAGGGAGCAAACCAACAACCCAATTACACAACCTCAACCTCTACCAAAGAGGGAGCAACCAAGAAATCAAGGGTTTACAATAGGTGGTCTCTTTCAACCACAAACCTCTTTCCTTTTTCTTTTTCCACAAAAACAAGATCCTAATAGATTAGGATAGGTGATAGCTCAAGTGTGGAAACAAGATGTTTTTGGAAACAAGTAACAAAGAAAAACTACTTGGGAAATCTCTTGTATATGATAGAAATAAAAGATCAAATCAAAATCCCAAAACCTAGTTCTCTTTGATTTTCCAAAAACCCAAAAACAATAAAGATTAAATCCTTTTGGCACTTAAACTCTTTTAAAAACTTGTTTAAAACACTAGGGAAACACGATTTTTTCTCTTGTAAAAACCTTGGCCAAAAACCCAAAGAGATGGGGTTTTTTATAGGCCCATCAGAAAACTAGCCGTTAGAGCTGAGCTGGCAGCTCTAACAGGCAGCGGTCGACTGGCCCGGTCGACCGCCAACGGTCAGAATTATGACCGTTGGGCAACTGCGGTCGACCGGCCCGGTCGACCCAAACAAACAGAGAGCTCTGCTCTCGTCCCGGTCGACCGGCCCGGTCGACCGTCCCAGTGACTCCAAACGTGCACAATCTGTGCACGTCGGTCGACCGGCCCGGTCGACCGACTTCACCTCAAGTCGACTAGTCAGAGGACCAAGTCGACTTGGTTGAAGCCTGGAACAACAATCTGGGTCAGAAAAACAGTGTAAAATATTTTTCTAAAAATCTTTTAACACTTCTAAAAAAATCACCAAAAATAGTTTTAACATTTTGTAATGAAACACAAACAAGTGATAAAAATTCCAAGACAATATATCAACATATCAATTCATTTTTGTGTCTTGCCAATTTTATCAAAAACCAAAACTTGTATTTTTATCAAACTTGATTTTTCAACACATGAATAGGGATATCAAAATAAGTTTGTTTAGCAAGTTAAACCATGTATGTATATCTAGAACATATCTAATATACATAGGAATAAAGTAAACTAGTTTTGATCTACTATCCATGAAAACCAAAATCCAAATCATGAAACGTGTGTGTTGTGCACTTAAGCATATCAACTATACTAAACTTTACAAATGGATCTAAACACATTATCTAAACTATGGATACCTAAGTCTTCTTGATGATCTTCATCTTCAAGTTGACTTGCTCCAAAACTCCATCCATGGGCTAGGCAAAGTGTGATTTTGAAGCTTAAACCCTGGAATCACTTGTGAAAGCTTCCAAACACCTTGTTGAAGCTAATCACCAACAAATATCTTGGTTAATGATCTGAAACTTAAACAACACAAGATTATTAGTAAACATAACTACATGAGTTAATCATCATCAAAACTAGGGTGGAAGGCCTTTGGGCCAACATATACTTCAATATACATATAAAGATATATATATCAATGTTTTTGACTTTAAATCAAAAATATGTTTTGTTAAAATACCAAAACACCAAACTCATGAAATAGACTATCAAACTAAGTTTGTCTAAGATATGAAGCATACATGTATATAGAACAAATCTAATACACATTAAACCATGTAAACTTGTTTTGATTCATCTATTCATGAAAACCAAGATCGGCTAAACTAAAAACCGAAAACCAAAAATAAAAACTAGAAACAAGTGTGTGTGTGTGTGTGTGTGTGTTGTGAACTTGAGCATATCACACTATCTAGTCTTTACAAATGGATCTAAAAACATAAACTAAACTATGTACCGAAGTCTTCTTGTAGAGCGCCATCTCCAAGTCGACTCGATCCAAACGTGATCCACCGAGCTTGACTCCAATGAGTGCTAGATATGACCATTAACGCTCGGGCTCTTGAATCACCATGTGAAAGCTCCAAAACACCTTTGTTGAAGCTAATCACCTACTAATATCTTGGTTAAGTATCTGAAACTAAACATCACAAGAATATTAGTAAACATAACTACATGAGTTAATCATCATCAAAACTAGAGTGGAAGGCCTCTGGGCCAACAATCTCCCTCTTTTTGATGATGACAAAACTCATGGAGTTATATATGCATGGATTAAAGATAAGCTTCAAAGAAGCTCCCCCTTAGCTCATGCATAACAATAAACAATAAGATATGCAATGAATACTAAATATGGATATGCATCAACATGCATAAAACACTGAAATGAACATGCTCTTGATACCAAACATGAAATAAACATGCTCTTGATACCAAACTTTTAAAATAAATTCATTTTCCTTTTTAAAATAAACATGTTCTTAAGCTCTTGATACCAATAAAAATTTCAATAAAAAAACTTAAGCTCTTGATACTAATCAAGGCCTCTTGATACCAATCAATAAAACAAAATTCTTAATACCAATTGGAAGGATAATCACTAAACAATAAACATGCATATAAACTCATGCATATAAACTCAAATACTTCTCCCCTTTTTTGTCAATCATCAACAAAAGGGTCAAAGAAAAACAATATTCTCCCCTTTTTTTGTCTTAAACCAAAAAAAAACCAATAAGGGGTGAAATCAAAACAAAACTTTCTTGATACCAATTGAAAGAAAAAAATATATCAAATTAGTGCATCATGATATCAATGAGATATACCAATTGAAAGTACATAATTGAAAGTACAAAATGTGGTATATAAAACAAATATAGATTTAAATACCAATTGATACCAATTGTAAGTAAATACCAATTAAATACCAATTGTAAATAAATAAATCAAAAATTTCGATCTCAATAAAATATACCAATTTTAAGTAAACTTATAGATAATCTTGATACCAATTTGTAAAGATTAGTACCAATTGAAAGTAATTTTTCATTAAAAACATATGATACCAAAAATAATTAATATCATTTTTTAATCATTTTTTTAATCATATTTCAACATAAAGTGTGAGAGTAGAATACCAAAACTAATTGAAAGGTGAAATGTAAATTTTTCTCCCCCTTTATGAAATACCAAATAAAACGATACATAAGCTTGTATATGATACCAATTGAAATATAATCAATTGAAATAAAATAGTCATTTGAAATCAAGCTTAACATAATCAAAATTTGTGCTCAAAGATATAGAGATATAGTAAGCACAAAAAAAAATGAAATCACCTAGAGGGGGGTGAATAGGTGATAATGCTAATCTAATGAACTTAATGCGAAATTTAAAAACTAATTGCGATTAACAAGATATGCACACTCAAACAAGCCAAGCAATTAATTATGAATGAACAATGTGAAATGATGCAAGGCACAAAGTAAAGAGAGAGAGAGAGATAGAGTAAGAGTCAAGGGATCAAGCGCAAACAACAAGATATGTTTCGAGGTTCGAGCACCCAGCTCTACATCCCCGCCTTCACACAGAAGGATTTCAAGTCCACTAGCTTGTCCACAAAGGACTCCCACAAAGGGAACCTCCACCGAGGATTTGGGGCAATAACAATTACAAGGAGTACCCAACTCCTCTCCTTACAAACACAACCTCCTCCTTGAGGCACAACTCCAAGCCAACAAATAATCACCTCACAACTTGAGGATTAGCACAAAGCAACACAAGGATCACCTCACAACTTGAGGGATACAACCCAAAGGCACAAAGCCAAGCAAAGATTGGGTTTATAACTTGGTGGTCTAACAAACAACCACAAACAATCTCTTTCTCCCACACAAAGATCCTATAGAATAAGAAAGTAGATGTAGCTCATGTGTGGAGAAAACCAATGGAATGAAAATCAAAATCACAAAGAAAATCCTTGGGAAAAACTAGAAACCAAGATGAAGAAGTTCAATCAAACACTTTTCCCAAAAACTCTTTTCTTTGATCTTCCAAACCCTAGCAAAAACACCAAATAGATTGTTCAATTTAAGTCCAAAAACTTCTTTTGATTGCTGTGAAAACACCAGAGAGTAAGGAAAAATTCGCACAAAAAATCTTAGAGAAAAACTCTTTCCAATGGGGTATTTATAGGCCATTTGGAAAACTAGCCGTTGGCAGCAGAAACTGCCAGAAATGACCTACCGGTCGACCGTCCAACGGTCAATTTTTGACTGTTGGCAGCTACCGGTCGACCGGGCGATCGACCGTCCCCAGAACCAGAGAGCAACGGCTCTCTGGGCGGTCGACCGTCCGGTCGACCGAAACAAACAGAGAGCAACCTGCTCTCAGTCGGTCGACCGTGCGGTCGACCGGCTCAAGGGGCAGCCAGCGTGCACGTATCCGTGCACGTCGGTCGACTGATACGGTCGACCGGCTACTTGGTGCGGTCGACCGTAGGGGTCGACCGACCTAGCCTGGCAGAGGCTGTTCTGGTCAGCAAAAACATGTTATTTATTATTCAATAGAAATTCCCATAAAATCTCTAAAATTACACAAAAATGGTTTTATCATTTTATATTGAAAAATAAACTTGTGTTAAAAATTTCAACACAAATTTCAAACATCTTGAAACATTTTTGTGTCTTATCATGTTTACCAAAATCCAAAAACTGTATTTTCTAAAACTTGGATTTTTGAATAGAAAATACATTTTGTCCAAAACTCATCTAATTACAAAAACATGATATTAAACAACATTTAGGCATGATGTATATGGATATAATCCTATATACATGAAACATATATATATATATATATCATAGTTTTTGTCTTTAATTCCAAAAATAAGTTTGTTAAAACACAAAACCTAAAACACATGAATAGGTATATCAAAGTAAGTTTGTCTAAGAGTTGAAGCATGCATGTATATAAAACAAATCTAATATACATTAAACCATGTAAACTTGTTTTGATATAATATCTATTCATGCAAACCAAGATCGGTTAAACCAAAAACCGAAAACCAATATTTAAAACGTGAAACGTGTGTGTTATGAACTTGAGCATATCATACTATTCTAATCTTTACAATTTGGATCTAAACACAAACTCTAAACTATAGTACCGATGTCTTCTTGTAGAGCGCAATCTCCAAGCCGACTCGAACCAAAACTCTTTGATCCACCGAGCAAGTGCTATATATGATCTTTGATGCTCGGGCTCTTGAATCAACAAGTGAAAACTTTCAAATCATTTTGTTGAAGCTAATCACCAACTAATAACTTGATTAATGATCTGAAACTAAATAACACAAGATTATTAGTACACATAGCTACATGAGTTAATCATCATCAAAACTAGAGTGGAAGGCCTTTGGGCCAACAATCTCCCCCTTTTGATGATGACAAAACTCATGGAGTTATATATGCATGGATTAAAGTTAAGCTTCAAAGAAGCTCCCCCTTAACTCATGCATAGGGATAAACAACAAATATGTGCAAAGAATACTAAACATGAAACATGCATAGATATGCATAAAACAATAAATGGCTCTAGATACCAATGAAAGATACCAATGAAATTTTCAAAAACAAATAAACATGCTCTAGATACCAATTAAACTAAATATATGCAAAACAAAACTAATGATCTCTTTTACAAGCTCTTGATACCAAAACTAAACATGTTCTTTAAATAATGTTTTTGATACCAATTGAACTTAATAAAACATAAAACATGCATATAAACATGCATATAAACATGCATAAAAATATAAAACATGCATTTAAACATGCATATAAACTCAAATTCTTCTCCCCCTTTTTGTCAATCATCAACAAAGGGGTTAAAGACTAAACAAAACTAATCAAAACATATTCTCCTTTTTTTTATTCAAAACAAGGAATCAATCAAGGGATGTTCTTCCCCTTTTGTCTAAACTCAAATATGATACCAATTAAAATTGTGTCAAGGAAGTGCATATTGATACCAATTTAAAAGTGAAACTATACCAATTGAAAAACACAATCTTGATACCCATTGATAAGTGAACAAATATCATATCAATTGTAAATAAACAATCTTGATATCAATTGAAATTAAACATTACAAATTTTAAATTTCTAAACATAAATCTTAATACCAATTGAAATTATTATTCTTTTTAAGTATATAAGCAAATTTGATTTTGATATCATATGCCTTAAAAAATTTTAATCATAAAGTGTGGGAGTGGGAAACAAAATACCAATTGAAATCATTATTTTCTATCATAAAGCAAGGAGTGGAATACAAAATACCAATTGAAAGATGAAATACAAGATTTTCTCCCCCTTTATGAAATACCAAATGAAACTATGCATAGGCTCGAATAAAGATACCAATTGAAAGCTAAATCAATTGAAACAAAGTTGAAGCTCAAGCTTAGCATAAACAAAATCTTGTGCTTAAAGATATAGGGATATAATAAGCACAAATAAAACATATATATGTATGAAAAATAGATACCAATTGAAATTGATATTCTTTGAAATGCAAGCATACATACATAAAAATATATGAGTACACAAGAAATGTCAAGATTGATACCAATTGAAAGAATTCAATGATACCAATTGAAACAACAATAAGATCAAGTGTATATCTCATATAACCTACCACCCATTTCATGCTCAAGTTTAAATGATTTTCAATAAAGCACATGCAAGGCATGGTCGCCTAACCAACCACCCTTGGAAGGTAGGGGTTTTCAAAAATAGGTTTGAAAATGTAGTATGTTTGAAAAACTCTACCATAGTGAAGAATACGAACTAGTTATAGGAAAAACTTTTATAAACTAGTACGAAATCCTTCAAGCAAGGAATAAAACAAAATTGTTTTTCATGAAACACATGTAAATCACATGATCACTAACACTCAAGTCCATAAAGCCCATATCATAGTCTCATGAAAACAAATCATGAGTAAATTAATAAAGTGAGTGAGCAAGTGTAATGTGATACACACAATCATGAAAATATTCAATTTAGCTCATTTGAAATTCCTTAAAAACATAAAAACATGAGAAACTATTTTCATTACAAATTGAAATTACCTAAAAACATGAAAATCATCAAAACATTTAAACTTCAAGGCATATGTATGTCATGTACAAACTAAAGTATACATACATATCCTAAACATAATGAGTCCACAAAAGTATATGCATGAAGGCACGCGGCTCAAAGGATGTACATGTATAATCAATAGTTTGGACAAGATAGACATATACATGAAGTTAAAACACATGATCATAGAAACAAATTCAAAATGAGGAATACAAGTTAGAATGCATGAATCATCAAAACTAGACTATACTAGCACATTTAATGGGTACAAATAGGCATTCAAGCACAAACATAAAAAGAGTTACTTGTGGCCCATTCTATGTACAAGTATAAATCCTAGTTTTCATGAAAACTAACATCTAAACATATATCCAAAACGTGATGCATAAAACTAGACATAAATCAACATGATAATCATAAAAATGACCATGAAGAAAATTCACATGCTATTAGAATCATGAATATACATAATAGCTAAACGAATGGTGAGAACACAACAAATGGGTCCATCTAAACATGGGTGATCTCATAAGCTATACATGCATGTCAATGGTCTAATACATGGCATTCAACATACTAAACAACATGAGTCATCAAAACAAATCATCATAAACATTCATATGATCATTATGTATATGCATGTACATTAGATCTAGTGCATACATATTAGTTTAAACAAGGTGAGAACACTAAATATAGATCCATATAAAACATGGGTGTCTCAAGTAACTAAACATGTATAACACTAATCTAATCAACATGACATAAGCATAATGAACAATAAACCATGGCATGCTATAAATTGATGAACATGAAAAGCATGTAAATATAAATGGGAGTTAGAGATTTGTACCAAAACCGATGAAGGCACCTCTCTAGTTCTCCAAACCAATGGTGGTCTCTCCACCAACTCCCCTTGAAAGTGATGCATCCAAATTAGTTTTCTCTTAAGCACGGAACGCATCCACTCCAAGGCACTGCCACTCTCACGTGATGCGAGAGCCCACACCTACATCAAATATATGAGGGGTGGTCTTTGGTACCCATTTTCTTTTGGGTCCATAGGGGTTAGTATCTTTCCTAACCCAAATAAGATTATTTGCTAAATTTTCAACATGTAAACGATCATAGCAAAATCTAGCAAGGTGGCCTTTTTGACCACAATGTGTACATGTGTACACATGAGCATACATGTTATGGTTGTGTCCGTGATGAGCATGTGTATGCCGTGATGGGTGTACATGTAAAGATGGAACTTGTTTCTTGCGAACCAAGATTTCCAAGCGTGTATGATTCAAAGTACATTGGCTCAAAGTGGAGCCCAAACATTCAACACTTTTCTTCAAGATATTTATATCATTTTCAATAGTAGAAGATAAAGTGGAGCATGCAATAGGTGTGCTAGAAGAAGAAGCTACACTAGCATGGCAAACATGAGAATCTAAATCATTTTGCAAGGATTTATTTTTCTTTAAAACTAGATCCAATTCTTTTGTAATGAACTCAATTTCATTTTTCAAAACAAGGTTATCTTTTAAAACAAAATCTAATTTAGAAGATAAAACCTCATTGTTTTTCACAACATCATCACAATCATTTTTGCTTTTCAAAACATCAATCTCTTTTAGGGCAAGGTCTAATTGAGATCTTAGTGAGTCACGTTCATTAGTAATCTCTTCCTTCTCTTACAAAACCGATTCAAAAGTTGAGCATAAATCCTTCATTTCTTCTTTTAGTTCAAGATTATTCTTTTTCAAAAGATTATGTTTTTCTAAAAAAATTTCAAGCTTTGTGGCAAGTTCCATATTTAAGGTTTGAGCTTCTAAACAACCATCGCAATAGGAACTAGAGCAATCATCTAATTGAGAATCCGATTGTACCTCAAGGGAGTTTTTCCTTGGACCATGAGGCAATGCTCGTCGGACATGTCTCTCCTAGATCTTCTCAACTTGTTGATGATCCTTGGTAGCTCGGGAGAAGTCAATATGCTCCAAACTGTAAAAGCCGAATCATAATGATCAAACACCGGTAAAAGATCTTCATTAAGAGATGCTCTAAGTATTTTAAGTGCTAATGCATTAGCCTTTTTATGCTTGCTATAATTTGGGTAGGATTCTTGAGTGGTGGCTTGATAAACTAGATGTCCTAGGGTTTTCAAATGACTACTCATATTGTCCTTCCAAACATCAAGTCTAAAAAAGTCAAACATAGGAGGGCTATCCATGAGTGCAACTATATGTGTGCAAAATGAAAATGCAAATGAAGATTAGCAAACCAAGATCTCACTCCTAGTGGTTAAACCTAAATATCAGGAGCGGAGGCTCTGATACCAATTGAAATCACCTAGAGGGGGGGTGAATAGGTGATAATGCTAATCTAATGAACTTAATGCGGAATTTAAAAACTAATTGCAATTAAAAAGAGATGCACACTCAAACAAGCCAAGCAATTAATTATGAATGAACAATGTGAAATGATGCAAGGCACAAAGTAAAGAGAGAGAGAGATAGAGTAAGAGTCAAGGGATCAAGCGCAAACAACAAGATATGTTTCGAGGTTCGAGCACCCAGCTCTACATCCCCGCCTTCACACAGAAGGATTTCAAGTCCACTAGCTTGTCCACAAAGGACTCCCACAAAGGGAACCTCCACCGAGGATTTGGGGCAATAACAATTACAAGGAGTACCCAACTCCTCTCCTTACAAACACAACCTCCTCCTTGAGGCACAACTCCAAGCCAACAAATAATCACCTCACAACTTGAGGGATTAGCACAAAGCAACACAAGGATCACCTCACAACTTGAGGGATACAACCCAAAGGCACAAAGCCAAGCAAAGATTGGGTTTATAACTTGGTGGTCTAACAAACAACCACAAACAATCTCTTTCTCCCACACAAAGATCCTATAGAATAAGAAAGTAGATGTAGCTCAAGTGTGGAGAAAACCAATAGAATGGAAATCAAAATCACAAAGAAAATCCTTGAGAAAAACTAGAAACCAAGATGAAGAAGTTCAATCAAGCATTTTTCCCAAAAACCCTTTTCTTTGATCTTCCAAACCCTAGCAAAAACACCAAATAGATTGTTCAATTTAAGTCCAAAAACTTCTTTTGATTGGTGTGAAAACACCAGAGAGTAAGGAAAATTCGCACAAAAAATCTTAGAGAAAAACTCTTTCCAATGGGGTATTTACAGGCCATTTGGAAAACTAGCCGTTGGCAGCAGAAACTGCCAGAAATGACCTACCGGTCGACCGTTCGGTCGATTTTTGACCGTTGGCAGCTACCGGTCGATCGGGCGGTCGACCGTCCACAGAACCAGAGAGCAACGGCTCTCTGGGCGGTCGACCGTCTGGTCGACCGAAACAAACAGAGAGCAACCTGCTCTCAGTCGGTCGACCGTGCGATCGACCGGCTCAAGGGGCAGCCAGCGTGCACGTATCCGTGCACGTCGGTCGACTGATACGGTCGACCGGCTACTTGGTGCGGTCGACCGTAGGGGTCGACCGACCTAGCCTGGCAGAGGCTGTTCTGGTCAGCAAAAACATGTTATTTATTATTCAATAGAAATTCTCATAAAATCTCTAAAATTACACAAAAATGGTTTTATCATTTTATATTGAAAAATAAACTTGTGTTAAAAATTTTAACATAAATTTCAAACATCTTGAAACATTTTTGTGTCTTATCATGTTTACCAAAATCCAAAAACTGTATTTCTAAAACTTAGATTTTTGAATAGAAAATACATTTTGTCCAAAACTCATCTAATTACAAAAACATAATATTAAACAACATTTAGGCATGATGTATATGGATATAATCCTATATACATGAAACATATATATATCATAGTTTTTGTCTTTAATTCCAAAAATAAGTTTTCTTAAAACACAAAACCTAAAACACATGAATAGGTATATCAAAGTAAGTTTGTCTAAGAGTTGAAGCATGCATGTATATAGAACAAATCTAATATACATTAAACCATGTAAACTTGTTTTGATATAATATCTATTCATGCAAACCAAGATCGGTTAAACCAAAAACCGAAGACCAATATTTAAAACGTGAAACGTGTGTGTTGTGAACTTGAGCATATCATACTATTCTAATCTTTACAATTTGGATCTAAACACAAACTCTAAACTATGGTACCGATGTCTTCTTGTAGAGTGCAATCTCCAAGCCGACTCGAACCAAAACTCTTTGATCCACCGAGCAAGTGCTATATATGATCTTTGACGCTCGGGCTCTTGAATCAACAAGTGAAAACTTCCAAATCATCTTGTTGAAGCTAATCACCAACTAATAACTTGATTAACGATCTGAAACTAAATAACAAAAGATTATTAGTACACATAACTACATGAGTTAATCATCATCAAAACTAGAGTGGAAGGCCTTTGGGCCAACATAAAACACATATATGAGTATACAAAAAGAATGTCAATAGTGATGCCAATTAAAAAAAATCCAATGATACCAATTGAAAACGCTATAAGATTAAGTGTATAACTCATATTACTTTCCACCCATTTCATGCACATGTTTAAAAGGGTTTTCAATAAGAAGCATACAAGGCATAGTCGCCCAACCAACCGCCCTTTAAATGAGTAGGGTTTTCAAAAATAGGTTTGAAAATATAGTATGTTTGAAAAGCTCTACCATAATGAAAAATACGAACCAGTTATATGAAAAATTTGTAAACTAGTACGAAATCCTTCAAGCAAGGAATAAAACAAAAATATATTTCATGAAAAATATGTAGATCACATGATCACCAAACACTCAAAATCTATGTTAGCACAAATTGTACTCATGAAAACAAAGTCATGAGAAAATACTAAATAAGGTGAGTGTACAAGTGTTATGTAAAGTACATTATCATGAAACTAGGCAATCAAGCTCAATAAGAAATTCCTTAAAAACATAAAAATCATCAAAACAATTTAATCTTCAAGGTATATGTATGTCATGTTCAAACTAAAGTATACATACATATCCAAACATAACGAGTCCACAAAAATATATGCATGAAGGCAAGTGGCTCAAGGATGTATATGTATAGCTAATAGTTTAGACAAAATAGACATATACATGAAGTTAAACATATAAACATGAAAACATGTATAAAATGGGAATACAAGTCAAATGCATGAATCATCAAAACTAGACTATACTAGTACATCTAATGAGTACAAATGAGCGTTCAAGCACAAACATATAATGGTCTATTTGTGGCTCACTAGTGTTGGCTCAAGGTTGCAATCACCCATGATTAGTGTATTTTGATGATTACAAAACATATTAGTTATTTGTACTAATAACATTTGTTGTTTAAGTGTGTTTCAGATTTCTATTCATTCTAGAAGTCTTCTCTCACAAATACAAGGATTTGGACTCAAGTCAACTCCAATTGGGCTCAAGGAACAAGTGTTGAAGATTATATGAAGAAGCCTATTGAAGATCTTGAAGTCCTTAGAAACATTGTAAGAAATAGAATGTTAAAGTTTGAGTATATGAAATTTGGCTCTAGGATTTGCACACACACTTGTTTCATATATTTCCTATGTTTTGAAAATGGTTATATCTAAGTTTTATGCCTTAGTTTATATATACATGTACCAAAAGCTTTATATCTTGAAAATCTTGTATAAAACATGTGTATAAACTATTTTCTGCATAATACTTAGCTATATGTATTTTTAAAATATTTCTCAAAATTTTTCTAACTCAAAAACCAGCCCAGTTTTCTGTTTCAGGCAACTCCGGCCGACCGGCCCGGTCGACCGGCGATGTGTCTGGACATGCACTGTTTGTGCATGTCTGTCGGTCGACCGGACCGGTCGACCGACGGAGAGCAAATTGCTCACAGTTTGTTTCGGTCGACCGGACCGGTCGACCGGAAGAAGGAAACTGTGTTTCCTCTTTTGGGACGGTCGACCGGACCGGTCGACCGAGAGCCAACGGCTCTTTGCAGCTGGCCTTGCGGTCGACCGGACCGGTCGACCGCCAAGCCTGCTATAGCCTAACGGCTCTTTCCTCTTTGGGCTATTCTGAAAAACTGTTTTTGTTTTCAGCTTTAACAGATTTTTGGAGAGTTGTTGGGGAGCTTTTTCAGAGAAAATAAGACCAAAAGAAATTGTTTTTAACCTATTTTTAACCCTATAAATAGAGGAGAAGTCTCTCTTTCATATTACTAAGAAAAATCCTCAAGTTTGTGTTGTTTTCAAAAGAGAAAAGAAAAGAGTTTAAAGCTTTCATTCCAATTCTTTTTGAGCTTGTTTTTCAGTTGTGTTTGATTACTAATATCACTCTACAACTGAAGTTTTTCTCACCACACTTCATAGAGCCAAAAATCCTATACTCATTCTATAGTGAAGTTGTAATAGAAGTGAGAGTGTTTGTAAAAGAGTTTGAGAAAAAGTGTAGTGATCTTGTTGTGATCACTTTGTTCTTGTAATCCTTTCCTTGTGGAGCAACCTCTTCGGTAGAGGTCCTTTGTACTCGGTGGAGCTCGGTGCTCGGTCTTCGGTAGACCAAATTGTAAAGGCGTCCTCGGTGGATAGTAGAAACCCTTCACGGAGGTGAAGGCGGGGAGTAGAGCGGTGGCTCGAACCTCGAAACAAATCACTTTGTTTGCGATTGCCTTTGCGTCTAATTCTTCCTTTACTTTTCAATAGCTCCTTATTGCTTTCTATTGCATACTTGTGATATTGTTTAATTTTCTTGTGCTACTATTTGCTTGCTTGTAATTCTTGCCATATATCATTGTGTTTGCATCATTCTTCATATCATCCATTTCATACTTGTGTGTGTGCCAATCCCGTACTCATCCAACAAGAGCTTCACATAGCGCCTCAACCCATATCAAGGGGAATCAAGAGGAGTTTAGTCCAGAGCCTCGCAAGAGGAATTCGGCTACACTTGTTGAATTGTACTAAGTTGAGCCTCACTTGTTTTAGGTTCCGCATTTAGAGAGTTAAAATTTTTAAGATTAGCAATCACACCTATTCACCCCCCCCTCTAGGTGTTTTTCAATTGGTATCAGAGCTTGGACTCTAGGATTTGGTTTGACAACCTTAGAGAAGATCCTAATTTGCTAATCATTTCATTCATATTCATATAGTAAAAATTGCCGATGGAATTAAGACCCCTCCTAAGTTTGATGGACTTAACTTTCCCATATGAAAGTTAAGATGACCGTATTTTTGCAATCTCTAGGTAGCCGAGTTGCAAAAGCCGTGACTAAGTCCTTTAGTGTACCCCCCGGTGACGAATCCACTTGGTCCGAAATAGAGACTAAGGAATTCGATGCCAATGCCAAAGCTCACTATGCACTTCTACAAGCCCTTAATGATGATGACATTTCTAGGGTTATTCATTGCAAATCCGCATATGAGATTTGGTCACATTTGATAGTCACACATGAGGGGACCTCACAAGTAAAGAAGGCTAAGATTGACCTTCTTCGGTCCCAATATGAAACATTTAGCATGCAAGAAAATGAAACCATAGATGATATGGTTACAAGATTTACCAAGATTACTAATGGACTCTCTTCTTTAGGTGAAGATATCAACAATGATCAAAGAGTAAGGAAGATCATCCGTGCACTTCCTCCTTCATGGGAAGTCAAAGCAACAACCTTGAAGGAACTCAACGACAATGAAGAGATGGAGCTTATAGGTCTCATTGGGAACCTCAAAACCCATGAGATGGAAAGGAAAGCTAGGGAGGATATGGCTCCTTCCAAAAAGAAGACTATCGCCTTCAAGAGTCAAGCTACACACTCCGATGAAGACGATGAAGAAGAAGATGATGAGGAGCTCTCACTCCTTGTTAAGAATGTCCGGAGGATGTACAACAAGGCGAAGTACCAAGGTAGAAGAAGATGGCAAGGAGGCAAAGAAGAAAGAAGGATCACTTGTTTCAATTGCCAAAAGCCCGGACACATTGTTGCGGAGTATCCGGACAAAGCTAAGCCCTCCACTTCAAAGAAGCCTTACAAGAAGAAGGCTATGAAGGCAACTTGGGATTCGGAGACCGAATCCGAGGAAGAAATAGACACCGCCAACATGTGCTTCATGGCTAATGAAGGCACAAGCAAGGTAACCTCTTCCCCTTCTCATGATAATGAACTTTCTATGGATGTGTTAGAAGAGGCTTTTGTTGAGTTGTCACAAAACTATGATTTCTTAAAGAAAAAGTATCTTAAAATGAAAAAGGATAATGAATCTTTAAGTCTTCAAGTTTTTACTCTTACAAAAGAAAAAGATGATTTGGTTTCCACTTTGGCCACCACCAAAAATGATTTTGAAAAATATAAGATTTCTTGCAAAGGTAAGGCCCCACTAATTGATTCAAATGAAGTTACTATGCTTAAGGAAAGATTAGACTCATTAAGTGTTGTTTTGAAAGATTGTGAGTTTAACAAGAAGAAAATTGAGGCTATGTTTCCTAAGAAACAAGCCCCAAAGAAAAATGCTCATGCTCATGTTCATGTTCATACTACACAACCTAAACAACATGGCAAAACCCCAAAACATGCTCACACTACACATACACATCATGCATTCATGTATGGTAGAGTGTTCTCATGTTCACATTGTGGACGGAAAGGGCACTTAGCCAATTTTTGCTATGATAGATTAAACGTTTCACGTCATAATGTTTGGGTTCGAGGCACTAACTTTAAAGGACCCAAGAAAGTTTGGGTACCAAAATCAACAATTATGTTAAATGATGTAGGTACTTTCCAAATCCCAACGACGTAGAGGATTGTGGTATCTTGATAGCGGTTGCTCAAGGCACATGACTTGGGACATCAACAACTTTGCAACCCTATCAAGATATCATGAAGGTGGCACCGTCACCTTCGGAGATGACGCCAAGGGTAAAATCATCGGTATTGGTAATGTAAAACTTGGCACCTCTCCTTTAATTGAAAATGTAGTTTTAGTTGATGGCCTCAAGCATAATCTCTTGAGTGTTAGTCAACTTTGTGATAAAGGTTTTGATATTGTTTTTGATAATGTTGCTTGTAAAGTAATTGATAGAACTTCTAATGTTTGTGTATTTTCCGATTTTCGTGAAAGTAATGTTTATATGATTGATATGTTAAATATGTCTTGTAATATTACTTGTTTGAAAGCCCTCGATGATGACTCTTGGTTGTGGCATAGGAGATTAGGGCATATTTCTTTTGATCACATTTCTAGGTTAAACACAAAGGAAATGGTGAAAGGTATTCCTTGCTTGAATTTTGAAAAGGACCGAGTTTGTGACGCATGTCAATTTGGGAAACAAACTAAGTCTTCTTTCAAGTCAATTAAGGATATCATGACATCACGTCCTTTGGAGTTAATCCATATGGATCTTTTTGGCCCTACACAAACCAAAAGTCTAAGTGGAATAGATTTGCTTATGTTTTGGTTGATGATTTTTCAAGGTTTACTTGGGTTTTCTTTCTTGAACACAAAAACCAAGCATTTTCATATTTCCAAACTTTTAAGAAAAGAGTTGAAAAAGAAAAAGATGTTTCGATTTTGAGAATAAGAAGTGATAGAGGAGGTGAATTCATTAACCAACCCTTTACCACTTTTTGTGATGAACATGGAATAAAGCATGAACTTTCTTGTCCTAGAACTCCACAACAAAATGGAGTAGTTGAACGGAAAAATAGAACATTGCAAGAGATGGCTAGGACAATGCTAAGTGAATATGGTCTACCACATTATTTGTGGGCCGAGGCCGTAAATACATCATGCTATATATCAAATCGTGTTTTCTTGTGTAAAAATACTACTAAAACTTCTTTTGAAATGTATTTTTCTAGAAAACCTAATGTTTCCTATTTTAAAGTTTTTGGTTGCAAATGCTTTGTTTTAAACACAAAAGATAATTTAGGAAAGTTTGATGCTAGATCTTATGAGGCTATTTTTGTAGGTTACTCAAACACTAGTAAGGCTTATAGAGTTTTCATTAGATCATCATTGACTATTGAAGAGTCTATTCATGTTAAGTTTGAGGAATCTAACAAGTTTGTTAAGAATGTTGTAGAAATAGATGCATTGGATGAAGGTTTGGAGAAAGTGACCTTGGAGGATGCTTCTACTATGGGAGACAAACCAAAGGATGATGAAGGAAGCGAAGCTAAGGTGGAAGAGGCACATGGAAATGAAAATCAAACACATGAGGTGGAGCCTACTCAACCACTACCAAAGGATTAGAGATACAATCCACATCATCCCAAGGACCTCGTCATAGGTGAAGTATCAAAAAGGGTAACTACTCGCTCTAGACTTCATGACTATTGTGGTAACTATGCATTCATTTCTCATATTGAACCCAAAAATGTCCTCGAAGCCGAGGCCGATTCATATTGGTTGCTAGCCATGCAAGAGGAGCTCAATCAATTTGAGCGCAACCAAGTTTGGCACCTTGTTCCTAGGCCCCACGATAGACCAACAATTGGTACTAAGTGGATCTTTAAGAACAAGTTGGATGAATCGGGTAATGTAGTTAGAAACAAGGCTAGGTTAGTTGCCCAAGGTTACACTCAAATCGAAGGGATCGATTTTGAAGAAACCTTTGCACCCGTAGCACGGCTTGAAGCCATACGGATGACACTAGCATTTGCCTCATATAAAGATTTCAAATTATTTCAAATGGATGTTAAAAGTGCTTTTCTAAATGGATTTATTGAAGAGGAGGTGTATGTTGAACAACCCCCCGGGTTTGTTGATCCTACACATTCGGATTTTGTTTTTAAATTAGACAAAGCTCTTTATGGTTTAAAACAAGCCCCTAGGGCTTGGTATGAAAGACTTTCTTCATTTTTGACTTCAAATGGTTTTAAGAAAGGTAAAATTGACACAACTTTGTTTACAAAACATGTAGAAAAGGATATTCTTATTGTGCAAATTTATGTGGATGATATTATTTTGGTTCTACTAATGAATCTCTTTGCAAAGCTTTTGAGTCATGCATGAAGGATGAATTCGAAATGTCTATGATGGGGGAACTCAACTATTTCCTTAGACTCCAAATCAAGCAAAAGAAGGATGGGATCTTCATCAATCAAGCCAAGTACACAAAGGAACTAATCAAGAGGTTTGGGCTTGAAGGATCGAAAGTAAGCAAAACTCCCATGGCAACAACTACAAAGCTTGACAAGGATGAACAAGGTAAAAGTGTAAACATTAAATTATATCGTAGCATGATTGGTAGTTTGTTTTATTTGACGGCTAGTAGGCCGGATATTATGTTTTCCGTTTGTCTTTGTGCACGTTTTCAATCTTGTCCTAAAGAATCTCACATAATTGCGGTTAAACACATAATTAGATACCTTAAGGGCACTATTGAAATGGGTTTGTGGTATCCTAAAACCGGATTATTTGAAATGAAGAGTTTTTCGGATGCCGACTATGCGGGTTGTAGGGTAGATAGGAAGAGCACAAGTGGAACATGTCAATTCTTAGGTAATTGTCTTGTATCTTGGTCTTCCAAAAAGCAAAATTCGGTAGCCCTATCAACCGCCGAGGCGGAGTATGTTGCAGCCGGAGCTTGTTGTGCACAAGTTCTTTGGATGAAACATACTCTCCTCGACTATGATTTACACTTTGATCATGTTAAAATATTTTGTGATAATACTAGTACTATTCACATGACAAAGAATGCAAATCAACATAGTAAAACCAAACACATTGACATTAGGTATCACTTTCTTAGAGATCACTATGAGAAAGGTGATATTGTTATTGAATATATTTCTACCGATTTTCAACTTGCCGATATTTTTACTAAACCATTAGACTATGCTAGATTTTCATTTATTTGTGGTGAGTTGAATGTTTGCATTATGGATTCTTAAAAATAAAATTTTTTCAATTGGTATTTTAACCCTTTTTGATGTATGACAAAAAGGGGGAGAATAAGTTTAGTTTGATATTTAGTTTGATATTATTTGAGTTTTATTTTATGAAGAAAAAGAAAGTTTGTTTATTTAAGTTTTTTTTTGACAAAACTTTTGTACATTGAATGCTTTATGTATTGTGCTTTCAATAGTCCAATTTTTTATACATAGCATTAATTGAGGGGGAGTTTTTCAAACTCCTCTTCCATGTTTATTTAAATAACCTATATGTTTTGTCATCATCAAAAAGGGGGAGATTGTTGGCCCAAGGTTACAATCACCCATGATTAGTGTATTTTGATGATTACAAAACATATTAGTTATTTGTACTAATAACATTTGTTGTTTAAGTGTGTTTCAGATTTCTATTCATTCTAGAAGTCTTCTCTCACAAATACAAGGATTTGGACTCAAGTCAACTCCAATTGGGCTCAAGGAACAAGTGTTGAAGATTATATGAAGAAGTCTATTGAAGATCTTGAAGTCCTTAGAAACATTGTAAGAAATAGAATGTTAAAATTTGAGTATATGAAATTTGGCTCTAGGATTTGCACACACACTTGTTTCATATATTTCCTATGTTTTGAAAATGGTTATATCTAAGTTTTATGCCTTAGTTTATATATACATGTACCAAAAGCTTTATATCTTGAAAATCTTGTATAAAACATGTGTATAAACTATTTTCTGCATAATACTTAGCTATATGTATTTTAAAAATATTTCTCAAAATTTTTCTAACTCAAAAACCAGCCCAGTTTTCTGTTTCAGGCAACTCCGGCCGACCGGCCCGGTCGACCGGCGATGTGTCTGGACATGCACTGTTTGTGCATGTCTGTCGGTCGACCGGACCGGTCGACCGACGGAGAGCAAATTGCTCACAGTTTGTTTCGGTCGACCGGAAGAAGGAAACTGTGTTTCCTCTTTTGGGACGGTCGACCGGACCGGTAGACCGAGAGCCAACGGCTCTTTGCAGCTGGCCTTGCGGTCGACCGGACCGGTCGACCGCCAAGCCTGCTATAGCCTAACGGCTCTTTCCTCTTTGGGCTATTCTGAAAAACTGTTTTTGTTTTCAGCTTTAAAAGATTTTTGGAGAGTTGTTGGGGAGCTTTTTCAGAGAAAATAAGACCAAAAGAAATTGTTTTTAACCTATTTTTAACCCTATAAATAGAGGAGAAGTCTCTCTTTCATATTACTAAGAAAAATCCTCAAGTTTGTGTTGTTTTCAAAAGAGAAAAGAAAAGAGTTTAAAGCTTTCATTCCAATTCTTTTTGAGCTTGTTTTTCAGTTGTGTTTGATTACTAATATCACTCTACAACTGAAGTTTTTCTCACCACACTTCATAGAGCCAAAAATCCTATACTCATTCTATAGTGAAGTTGTAATAGAAGTGAGAGTGTTTGTAAAAGAGTTTGAGAAAAAGTGTAGTGATCTTGTTGTGATCACTTTGTTCTTGTAATCCTTTCCTTGTGGAGCAACCTCTTCGGTAGAGGTCCTTTGTACTCGGTGGAGCTCGGTGCTCGGTCTTCGGTAGACCAAATTGTAAAGGCGTCCTCGGTGGATAGTGGAAACCCTTCACGGAGGTGAAGGCGGGGAGTAGAGCGGTGGCTCGAACCTCGAAACAAATCACTTTGTTTGCGATTGCCTTTGCGTCTAATTCTTGCTTTACTTTTCAATAGCTCCTTATTGCTTTCTATTGCATACTTGTGATATGTTTAATTTTCTTGTGCTACTATTTGCTTGCTTGTAATTCTTGCCATATATCATTGTGTTTGCATCATTCTTCATATCATCCATTTCATACTTGTGTGTGTGCCAATCCCGTACTCATCCAACAAGAGCTTCACATAGCGCCTCAACCCATATCAAGGGGAATCAAGAGGAGTTTAGTCCAGAGCCTCGCAAGAGGAATTCGGCTACACTTGTTGAATTGTACTAAGTTGAGCCTCACTTGTTTTAGGTTCCGCATTTAGAGAGTTAAAATTTTTAAGATTAGCAATCACACCTATTCACCCCCCCCCTCTAGGTGTTTTTCAACTAGTTGTACAAGTATATATCCAAGTCTTAATGAAAACAAACACCTAACATATATTCAAATCATGAAGCATAGAAATCAAAACAAAAACTCATAAACATACATATGATCATTATGTACATGCACATGCATAGATCTAGGACATACACATTAGTTAAAACAAATGTGAGAACACAAAGATATAAATCCATATTAAACATGGGTGTCTCAAATAACTAAACATGTATATCACTAATCTAAATATCATGGCATATAACATACTGATCATGAAATATCAAAACATGCTAAAAATGAATAATATGAAAGCATGTAAACATAAATGGGAGTTAGAGATCGTTACCAAACCAATAAGGGCAATTCTCCATGTCTCCAAAACAAGGTGGTCCTCCCACCAAACTCTCCTTGAAAGTGATGCATCCAAATTGTCCTCATAAAGCTCAGAACCCATCCACTTCAAGGTACCATTGCTCTCACGTCATGCGAGGGCCCACACCTACATCAAATACAATAGGGGTGGTCTTTGGTACCCATACTCTTTTGGGTCCATAGGGGTTAGTTCCTTTCCTAACCCAAACAAATTTTGTTGCTAAATTTACATCATATATCTTATCATAGCAAAATTTAGCAAGGTGGCCCTTACGTCCACAATGTGTACAAGTGTACACATGAGCATACATTGTGTGATGGGTGTGACCGTGAGGAGCATGTGTATGCCATGGTTTGTGTGCATGCATAGATGGAATTTGTTTCTTGCGAAACATGGATTCCAAATATGTATGGTTCAAGCACATTGGCTCAAAGTGGAGCCCAAACAATTCACACTCTTCTTTAACAAAAAATATCATTTACAATCATAGAAGAGGTGCATGCAATAGGTGAGCTAGATGGAGAAGCTACACTAGCATGGCAAACATGTGAATCAATATTATTTTTCAAAGAAACATTTTTATTTAAAACAATTTCCAATTCCTTTGAAATAGAAGTAATTTTGCTTTTCAAAGATTCATTCTCTTTTAAAATAAAATCAAGCTTTGAAGTTATAGCTTTATTTTTCTTTAAAACTTCATTACAATCATTTTTAGATTTCAAAAATTCATTTTCCTTTAGGGCAAGGTCTAGTTGAGATTTAAGTGAGTCACGTTCACTAGAAATCTCTTCCTTCTCTTGCAAAACCAAATCAAGTCTAGAAGACAAATTTTCATTTTCTTTATTCAAAGCAAAAGTCTTCTTTTTCAAAAGATTATACTTTTCTAATAATTTTTCACACATACTAGAAAGTTCTTCATTCAAGGCATTTGGATCAACATAATCATTACTAGAAGAACTAGCATCATCATTATCTAATTGAGTTTTCGAGTATACTTCAAGGGAGTCATTCCCTTGGACCATGTTGCATTGTTGCTCGAATTCTCCACTAGATTCATCCTCCGTTTGGATTGGCAATTGAAGTTTGGAGGAGGTCAACGTGTTCCACACCGCAAAGGTGGAATCACAGTTAGAAACTAAGCACAAATATTCTTTATTAAGCGTGCTTCTAAGTGCCTCAAGGGCTTGTGCATTGGCCTCTATATGCTTACTATTACCAAGATAGGATTTCTTGGTAGCGGCAAGGAAAACATGCAAGTCTAGGGTTTTCAAGTACATGGACATCCTAAATTTTCACATGTCAATGTTGGAGACATCAAACATGGGAGGTGATAAGCAATCCATGAGTGTGTGTAAACAATAAAAATGTGCAAATGCAAATGATAGATTAGCTAACCAAGATCACACTCCTAGGTGGTTAAACCAAATATTAGGAGCGTAGGTTCTGATACCAATTGAAAGTACACCTAGAGGGGGGTGAATAGGTGTACGGCTAATCTAATGAACTAAATGCGAAAATTAAAAGCTTAATTGCAACAACACTTAATGCAACCAACGAGTGTAGCCGAATTCCCGGTGAAGGGCTCTGAACTAACTCCTCTTGATTCCTCTGAATAAGAGTTGAGGCGCTATATGAAGCTCTCGTGGTTAAGCACAAGTGAGGCACACACAAACAAGTCAAGCATATAATGAATGTATGACAATATGAATGATGCAAGGCACAATAACAAAGAGAGAGAGTTAGAGAGACAATGGATCAATCGCTAACACCGAGATTTGTTTCGAGGTTCGAGCACACAGCTCTACGTCCCCGCCTTCACACAGAAGGATATCCAATCCACTTGTCCACACAACAAAACTCCCACACAGGGAACCTCCACTGAGGATTTGGGGCAAATACAACCGGGAGTACACAACTCCTCTCTCAATTACAAACACCACCTCTACACTTAGAGGCTAGGTACAAAGCCACCAAATCAACCTCACAAATGAGGGATAGGCACAAAACCAATACTAACACAATCTCTTCACTAAGAGGGATACCAACACAACCTCCACTATCAACCTCTCACTAGAGGGATACCCACAATCACCTCTCACTAGAGGGATATCACAAATAAAGGAGGGGTACAACACTTGGTGGTCTATCTCAACCACAAACAAATTTTCCCACAAATACAAGATCCTATAGATAGGATAGAATGATATGGCTCAAGTGTGGAAAACAAAGTGTTTTGATCAAACAAAATCACTTGGGAAAAACACCAAATAGATATAGAATTTTTAGACCAAAAACCAATTCCAAAAAGACTATTTTCTTTGAAATAAAAACACTTTAAAACAAAATAGAGAATAGGAATTTTGAACTCAAAACTTTTTACTTAAAACACTAGAAAAGATATGGAATTTTTCACTCTAAAAATCTTGACCAAAACCTCTCTTAAATGGGGTATTTATAACCCCCAAAAGGAATCTGCCCGTTGGCAGCTGACAAGGCCAGAATTGACCTTCCGGTCGACCGACCAACGGTCAAATTTTTGACCGTTGAGCCTTCCAGTCGACCGCCCAGTCGACCGTGCCAATCCAGAGAGCAAATTACTCTCTGGCCGGTCGACCGCCCGGTCGACCGTGCCAAGCCTCACTGTCGACCGCCCGGTCGACCGCCCCCACCCGAGAGTGGGGTACTTGCAGGCGGTCGACCGGCCCAAGTGGCAGGTCAGCGTGCACACTCTTGTGCACGTCGGTTGACCGGTCCGGTCAACAGACTCTGGGTACGGTCGACCGGCCCGGTCGACCGCCAGAGCCTGGCAGGGCTTAATTAGGGACTGAAAAACTGGGTTTTTAATTCTTAAATAAATCCCATAAATTCTCTAAAAATCCACAAAAATAAGTTCAGTATAATACATTGATATACAAACATGTGTGAAAATTTTCAACACAAATTTTAAACTTTTTGAACCATTTTTGTGACTTACAAATTTTGCCGAAAACCAAAAACTGTATTTTCTAAAACTTGGATTTTTCAAATGGAAATCCGATTTTTCCAAAACTCATCCAAATACAAAAACATGATATTTAAACAACTTTTAGGCATGTAGTATATGGATATACTCCAATATACATATAAATATATATATATATATATATATATATATATATATATATATATATATATATATATATATATATCAATGTTTTTGACTTTAAATCAAAAATATGTTTTGTTAAAATACCAAAACGCCAAACTTATGAAATAGACTATCAAACTAAGTTTGTCTAAGATATGAAGCATACATGTATATAGAACAAATCTAATACACATTAAACCATGTAAACTTATTTTGATTCATCTATTCATGAAAATCAAGATCGGTTAAACCAAAAACCGAAAACCAAAACATGAAAACTAGAAACAAGCGTGTGTGTTGTGAACTTTAGCATATCACACTACCTAGTCTTTATAAATGGATCTAAAAACATAAACTAAACTATGTACCGAAGTCTTCTTGTATAGCGCCATCTCCAAGTCGACTCGATCCAAACGTGATCCACCGAGCTTGACTCCTACGAGTGCTAGATATGACCATTGACGCTCGGGCTCTTGAATCACCATGTGAAAGCTCCAAAACACCTTTGTTGAAGCTAATCACCTACTAATATCTTGGTTAAGTATCTGAAACTAAACATCACAAGAATATTAGTAAACATAACTACATAAGTTAATCTTCATAAAAACTAGAGTGGAAGGCCTCTGGGCAACACCACTATCACCTCACACTTGAGGGATAACAACTCAATCACCTCTCACTAAAGGGATATCACAAAGATGGAAGGTTTACAACTTGGTGATCTTAAAGACCACAAGCCAATTTCTTTTCTCACAAAACAAATATCCTAATAGATAGGATAGTAGATAAGCTCAAGTGTGAGAAATCAAGGTGTTTGGAAATCAAAAACTCAAAGAAAAATACTTGGGAAATCAATTAGAGTTTGATAGAAATGAAGAACAAAACAAAGATCTCAAATCTCTATTTTTCTTTGATTTTTCCAACCCTTGAAAAACAAATAAAGATCAAATCTTTTGGCTCTAAAACTCTTTTGAAAACTTATATTAAAACACTTTAGAAGATAGAAATTTTAGCTCTAAAAATCCTTGTTAAAAACTAACTCAAATGGGGTATTTTTAACCCATTTGAAAATCTGCCCGTTGGCAGCTGAAAAGGGCCATAATGCCCTTCCGGTCGACCGGCCAACGGTCAAAAAAGTGATCGTTGAGCCCTCCAGTCAACCGGTCGGTCGACCGTGCCAGATCCAGAGAGCAATTGCTCTCTGGCCGATCAACCGCCCGGTCGACCGGCCAAAGTGACCGGTCGACCGCCCAGTCGACCGGCCGCACCCGAGAGTGGGCTGACTTCAGTCGATCGACCGCTCGGTCGACCGGCCAAATCACTTAGTCGTTGTGCACGTCTTGTGCACATCGGTCGACCGGTCTTGTCGATCGATCACTGGTCCGGTCGATCGTCCGGTCGACCGCCAGAGCCTGGCAGGGACATTTTCAGGATTTAAAAACTCAATATTTTAACTTCAAATAAATTCCATAAAATCACATAAATTCCACAAAAATCAGTTCTTGTTATATCTTTGAAATACAAACATGTTTGAGTAAAAATCAAATCATGTTACAAATATTTTGAACCATTTTTGTACTTGAAAATTTTGCCTTAAACCAAATTCTGCATTTTCCAAAACTTGTATTTTTGAAATGGAAATCTAATTTTTCAAAAACATATGTAAATACAAAAACATGATATGTTGGCCCAAAAGTTTACACTCTCCATTTGTTTAAAGTTTTGATGATAACAAAACACATAGAAGCTATATGGTACTAATAAGTTTGTTTAAGATGAGTTTCAGGTTAGTACCTTTTATGAAGGCCATTGCTTAGCTATTGCAAGATTTTCTAGGTTCATAAGGCAAATGGCATAAGAGAAAATGTCCATAGAAGAGAAGGCTCTAGCATGGCATTGCATGGCTCAAGACTTCATTATGGCTCAGAGACTTCATTAGATTTGTTTTTAGTTTTATAGTTTTGTTAAAGAATAGTGAATAGGTTTGAAGCTCATAACTCCTACACACAAGTTTTTGCGCACATGTCTTTTCTAAAAATTTCTCCTATATATATATATATACAAAATATTTTTAAATATAGTCTATTACTTATAAACTCAATTTTGTGTATTATACATAGTTCTGATCGAAACTATTTTGTAAACCATCAAAATCTCCTCAAAATCCTTTTCAAATTTCAGTTTTTGACCTGAGGCGGTCGACCGGCCGGTCGACCGACTCTATGTCAGGTCAGATCGGTCGACCGACTCGGTCGACCGGGATTCTGACCGTTGCGTGCGTGCATGTGTGCATGTTTCCCAGTCGACCGGGCGGTCAACCGAAACCCATTTTCGGTCGACCGACCTTCGGCCGACTGAAAGTCAGTGACTCTCTGTTTGTTGCTGTCGACCGGCGCGGTCGACCGTGGTCCTGCAACGGCTCTATTTTTTGAAAACCCGATCGACCGGCCGGTCGACCGGGGCTGTGTTTCAGCCTTAACGGCTATTTTTTAAAACACGTTTTAAATCGTCCTTTTTGTCTCCAAACGAGTTTAGGGGCTGGTTTTTGGGTCAAATACTTCCTAATTACCTATTGTATTAGTTTACCCTTTAATCCCTAACTCTATCCTATAAATAGGGGTGATTAGGGTTGTGGGATTTACAACAATCATTGCAAAAAATATTCAAAGTTTAAAGGCTTTCAAAAGAGTTTTGTTCTTGGTTTTTGTGCTGACAAATCTCTCTCATTTCTGAAGTTTTTGTTTCAAAGCTCTCTCAAAATTCATTTTCTTTTTCCACTTACAATACTAAAGCTTCAATCCTACTAATTGTTCTATAGGGCTTTTGTAAGGGAAAAGGATTTTTCAAAAGAGAGTTTGTGGTCTTTTGATCATCAAGAGAATACTTGTACTTGAGATTGTGGAGTTGGGTACTCCGGTGTGATTGTAACTCTTTGCGAAGTTATAGTGGTTAGGAATCCTTCTGGGTGAAGGCGGGGACGTAGAGCTGGGTGCTCGAACCTCGAAAAAATTCTCGGTGTTTGTGTTTGGTTTACTTGCTTTAATTCCTTGCTTTATATTCATTGCTTCATTTACTTGCTCTACATATTCATTGCAACATTGTACTTGCTCTACATATTCATTGCTATATACACTTGTTTCATATTCATATTGTCGATCAAATACCCATACAACAAGATTGCAATACGCACCTCAAACTCTTATCTAGAGGAATCATGAGGAAGGAGTTCAGAGCCCTTCACGGGGTATTCGGCTTCTAGTCTTGTTTTGGATGATCGTTGCATCATAACATTTTTAATTGTGTATTGATAAGCATTATCACCTATTCACCCCCCTCTAGGTGATTTCAATTGGTATCAGAGCTAGGACTCTAGTTTTTGGCTTCACATCCTTAGAGAGATCCTAAAATTTGCTAATCACTATTTGCATTCTTTCATTCATACACTAGTAAAAATGGCCGACAACATTAAGACCCCTCCTAAATTTGATGGACTCAATTTTCCCATTTGGAAGGTTAGGATGACTATCTTTCTACAATCCCTAGGTAGTTTAGTTGCTAAATCCTTGACCAAACCCTATAGTAAACCGATAGTGAGGAGAGCACTTGGTCCGACTTTACCTACAAAGAATATGAGGCTAATTCTAAGGCTCAAAATTCCCTTCTCACCGCCTTGAATGAGGATGATCTTACACGGGTTATACATTGCCAATCCGCCTATGAGATTTGGCAACACTTATTGGTCACACACGAGGGGACATCACAAGTAAAGAGAGCTAAAATAGATCTCTTGAGGTCCCAATATGAAAGTTTTAAAATGCTTGAAGATGAGTCTATTGATTCTATGATTACCAAGTTTACTAAGATTACCAATGCTCTTTCTTCTCTAGGTAATGATATAAGCAACGACCAAAAGGTGCGCAAAGTGATTCGAGCTCTTCCTTCATCATGGGAGATCAAGGCTACCACCTTAAAGGAGTTGAATGATAAAGATGAAATGGATCTCATAAGTCTTATTGGAACCTTAAGACTCATGAGATGGAAAAGAAGGCAAGAGAAGAAGCGGTACCTCAAAAGAAGAAATCCATAGCTTTCAAGTCTTCCTCTACCATTGATGACAATGATGAAGATGAAGAAGAGGATGAGGAGCTATCTCTCCTAGTGAGAAATGTGAAGAGGATGTACCGCAAGAACAAACTCAACTATAGAAAGAAATGGGAAGGGAAGGAGGAGAAAAGAATCATTTGCTACAATTGTCGGAAACCCGGACATATCATGGCCGATTGTCCCGACTTCAAGAAAAAGATGACTTCTTCCTTAAAGCAAAAGAGGCCAGTTGAAAAGAAGGCATACAAGGCCACTTGGGATTCGGAAAGCGAGTCCGAAGATGAGGTGAACACGATAAATATGTGTTTCATGGCAAACACACCCAAGATAACCACTCAACCTCTTGATGAAGAAAATGAAATAAGTAGAGAAATGCTAGAACATGCTTTTGTTGAACTTTCTGAAAGCTTTGATGATAAAAAGGTAGAATGCTCTAAATTGAAAAAGGAAATTGAGTTGCTTAAAACCAACTTGCAATTGTTTCAAAAGAAAAGGAAAAAAATTCTTCTAATCTTATTTCAACTAAAAGAGAATTTGATGCTTATAAAGTTGCTTGTAAAGCTAAATTTCTAAAAGTTGATGAAAATGAATTTTCCTTGTTAAAAACTAGAATTATTGATTTTGAAAATGTTTTAAAAGATTGTGCTTTTAATACTAAGAAATTAGAGGAAATGTTTTCAAAGAAGCACACTCCACATGTTAAGAATGATAAAACAACCCATGCTTAAAAATGCTCACCATGTCAACACTTCACATGTTAAAACTACTCATACACACAAGTCACATGCTAGTAAGCCACACACTCATTATGCATTTAAATATGGAAGAGTTTATAGATGTACTTATTGTGGTCGAAATGGCCACTTAGCTAAATTTTGCTATGATCAAATAAATAGATCTAATAATCTTGTGTGGGTTCATGACACTAACACTTTAGGACCCAAGAAAATATGGGTACCAAAATCAAGTCCTAAATTATTTGATGTAGGTACACACCAAGGCTCCAAGACGTAAGGAGCGGTGGTACCTTGATAGTGGTTGTTCAAGACATATGACATGGGATATCAACAACTTTACAACCCTATCAAGGTACATTGAAGGTGGCACCGTCACCTTCGGAGATGATTCCAAGGGCACTATCATCGGTATAGGTAACATTCAAATTGGTGCATCTCCTATTATAGAAAATGTTGTTCTTGTTGATGGACTTAAACATAACTTGCTTAGTATAAGTCAACTTTGTGATCGTGGTCTTAAAGTTGTGTTTGATGATTCTTCTTGCAAAATTTTTGATCGTAAAACCAATGATTGTATTCTCACCGGATTTCGTGATAATAATGTCTATATCATTGACATTCTTAATTTGGATTGTTCTACTAAATGCTTGAATGCTTTTGATGAGACTTCTTGGCTTTGGCATAGAAGATTAGGACATGCATCTTTTAATCATCTTGCTAGGATTAATTCTAAGGAATTGGTGAAGGGTATTCCTTGCTTGAAGTTTGAAAAAGACCGCATTTGTGGTGCGTGCCAACTTGGGAAACAAACCAAGTCTTCTTTCAAACCAATTAAGGATATCATGTCAACTAGGCCATTAGAATTAATTCACATGGATCTTTTTGGACCAACTAAAACTAAAAGCTTAAATGGTAGTAGATATGCTTTTGTTTTAGTTGATAATTTTTCCCGGTTCACTTGGGTTTTCTTTTTGGAACACAAAGATCAAACTTTTTCGCATTTTAAGATTTTTCGAAAAAGAGTTGAAAAAGAAAAAGGTTTTTCGATTTTGAAAATAAGAAGTGATAGAGGTGGTGAGTTCATTAACCAACTCTTCATGACTTATTGTGATGAAAAGGGAATTAAGCATGAAATGTCATGTCCTAGAACTCCATAACAAAATGGAGTTGTAGAAAGAAAGAATAGAACCCTTCAAGAGATGGCTAGGACTATGATAAGTGAATATGACCTCCCTCAATATCTATGGGCCGAGGCCGTAAACACCGCATGCTACATATCAAACCGTATTTATTTGTGTAAAAATACTTTCAAGACATCTTTTGAAATTTATCATTTAAGAAAACCAAATGTTTCATATTTCAAAGTTTTTGAATGTAAGTGTTTTGTTTTGAATACTAAAGATAACTTGGGTAAATTTGATGCTAAGGCCTATGAAGCAATATTTGTTGGATATTCTACTACTAGCAAAACTTATAGAGTATTCAATAAATCTTCTCTTACTATTGAAGAATCCATGCATGTTAAATTTGAAGAATCTAATGTTGTTGTTGAGAATGTTGTAGAGATTGACTCACTAGGTGAGGACATGGAGAAAATTTCCTTGAAAGACTCACCCATTCAAGAAGAAAAGCAAGAACCTATTGATGAAGTTCAAAAGGAAGAAGTGGAACAATCTCAACCACTTCCGAAAGATTGGAGATTCGATACAAATCATCTCAAGGATCTCATCATAGGTGATGTATCTAAAGGGGTAACAACTCGCTCCAAACTCCATGACTTGTGTGGTAACTTTGCATTCATTTCTCATTTTGAACCCAAAAACATCCTCGAAGTCGAGGGTGACTCATATTGGTTGCTAGCTATACAAGAAGAACTCAATCAATTTGAGCGCAACCAAGTTTGGCACCTTGTTCCTAGACCCCACGATAGACCAATAATTAGTACTAAGTGGATTTTTAGGAATAAGATGGATGAGTCAGGAAATGTTATTAGAAATAAAGCTAGGTTAGTGGCCCAAGATTACACTCAAGTTGAAGGTATTGACTTTGAGGAGACCTTTGCACCCGTAGCACGGCTTGAAGCCATACGGATGACACTAGCTTTTGCATCTTTTAAAAATTTTAAACTTTTTCAAATGGATGTAAAAAGTGCATTTTTAAATGGTTTTATAAATGAAGAAGTTTATGTTGAACAACCTCTCGGTTTTGTTGATCATGTTCATCCTAATTTTGTTTTTAAACTTGATAAAGCTTTGTATGGATTAAAGCAAGCTCCTAGAGCTTGGTATGAAAGGCTTTCTAGTTTTCTTCTTTCAAATGATTTTGTTAAAGGCAAAGTAGACACAACATTATTTACTAAGCATGTTGATAATGACATTCTTATAGTATAAATTTATGTTGATGATATAATTTTTGGTTCTACTAATGAGCTTCTTTGCAAGGAATTTGAAAAGTGTATGCAACGTGAATTTGAGATGTCTTCAATGGGTGAATTAAACTTCTTTCTTGGACTCCAAATCAAGCAAATGCGGGATGGGATATTCATATGTCAAGCCAAGTACTCAAAGGAACTCATAAAGAAATTTGGGCTTGAAGGTTCGAAAATTTGCAACACTCCCATGGCAACTACCACCAAGCTTGATAAGGATGACCAAGGTAAATGTGTTGATATTAAGTTATATAGAAGCATGATTCGTAGTTTGTTGTATTTAACGGCAAGTAGGCCGGATATCATGTTTAGTGTGTGTCTTTGTGCTAGATTCCAATCGTGTCCTAAAGAGTCTCATCTTCTTGCGGTAAAACGCATCATTCGTTATATTAAGGGCACTATTGGAATGGGTCTTTGGTATCCGAAAATCGGAGATTTTTCAATGACGAGTTTTTCGGATGCCGACTATGCGGGTTGTATAGTGGATAGAAAGAGTACTAGTGGGACATGTCAATTTCTTGGTAATTGTCTTGTTTCATGGTCCTCTAAGAAACAAAATTCGGTAGCCCTCTCAACCGCCAAGGCGGAGTATGTTGCGGCGGGGGCTTGTTGTGTACAAGTCCTTTGGATGAAACATACTCTCCTTGATTATGATTTACATTATGACCATATAAAAATATTTGTGATAATACTAGTACTATTCATATGACTAAGAATGCAAATCAACATAGTAAGACCAAGCACATTGAGATTAGATATCACTTTCTTAGAGATCATTTAGAGAAAGGTGATATAGAGATTGATTATGTTTCTTCGGATTTGCAACTTGCCGATATTTTCACTAAACCACTTAATTTTAATAGATTTTCCTTTATATGTGGTGAACTTAATGTTTGTGTTATTGAATAAATTTTTTTTCCCTTTTGATGTATGACAAAAGGGGAGAGAAATATGGGTATGATGAGTTTCTTGTATATATTGTATATGAGGTATATATGAGTTTTACAAGTGTATATGGTTTTTGCAAGAGTTTTTAGCAAGAGTTTTTAGTCTCATGTTTCATGTTTTTGAATTGCTTTTACTTGTTTAATATAGCATAATTTGAGGGGGAGTTTTACCTCTCTCTTTATATCTTTTTGATATAGCCTATATGTTTTGTCATCATCAAAAAGGGGGAGATTGTTGGCCCAAAAGGTTACACTCTCCATTTGTTTTAAAGTTTTGATGATAACGGAACACATAGAAGCTATATGGTACTAATAAGTTTGTTTAAGATGAGTTTCAGGTTAGTACCTTTTATGAAGGCCATTGCTTAGCTATTGCAAGGTCTTCTAGGTTCATAAGGCAAATGGCACAAGAGGAAATGTCCATAGAAGAGAAGGCTCTAGCATGACATTGCATGGCTCAAGACTTCATTATGGCTCAGAGACTTCATTAGATTTGTTTTTAGTTTTATAGTTTTGTTAAAGAATAGTGAATAGGTTTGAAGCTCATAACTCCTACACACAAGTTTTTACGCACATGTCTTTTCTAAAAATTTCTCCTATATATATACAAATATTTTTAATATAGTCTATTACTTATAAACTCAATTTCGTGTATTATACATAGTTCTGATCGAAACTATTTTGTAAACCATCAAAATCTCCTCAAAATCCTTTTCAAATTTCAGTTTTTGACCTGAGGTGGTCGACCGGCCGGTCGACCGACTCTATGTCAGGTCAGATCGGTCGACCGGGATTCTGACAGTTGGGTGCGTGCATGTGTGCACGTTTCCCGGTCGACCGAAACCCATTTTCGGTCGACCGACCTTCGGCCGACTGAAAGTCAGTGACTCTCTGTTTGTTGCGGTTGAGCGGGCGGTCGACCGTGGTCCTGCAACGGCTCTATTTTTTGAAAACCCGGTCGACCGGCCGGTCGACCGAGGCTGTGTTTCAGCCTTAACGGCTATTTTTTAAAACACGTTTTAAATCGTCCTTTTTGTCTCTAAACGAGTTTAAGGGCTGGTTTTTGGGTCAAATACTTCCTAATTACCTATTGTATTAGTTTACCCTTTAATCCCTAGCTCTATCATATAAATAGGGGTGATTAGGGTTGTGGGATTTACAACAATCATTTGCAAAAAATATTCAAAGTTTAAAGGCTTTCAAAAGAGTTTTGTTCTTGGTTTTTGTGCTGAAAAATCTCTCTCATTTCTAAAGTTTTTGTTTCAAAGCTCTCTCAAAATTCATTTTCTTTTTCCACTTACAATACTAGAGCTTCAATCCAACTCATTGTTCTATAGGGCTTTTGTAAGGGAAAATGATTTTTCAAAAGAGAGTTTGTGGTCTTTTGATCATCAAGAGAATACTTGTACTTGAGATTGTGGAGTTGGGTACTCCGGTGTGATTGTAACTCTTTGTGAAGTTACAGTGGTTAGAAATCCTTCTGGGTGAAGGCGGGGACGTAGATCTGGGTGCTCGAACCTCGGAAAAATTCTCGGTGTTTGTGTTTGATTTACTTGCTTTAATTCCTTGCTTTATATTCATTGCTTCATTTACTTGCTCTACATATTCATTGCAACATTGTACTTGCTCTACATATTCATTGCTATATACACTTGTTTCATATTCATATTGTCGATCAAATACCCATACAACAAGATTGCAATATGCACCTCAAACTCTTATCTAGAGGAATCACGAGGAAGGAGTTCAGAGTCCTTCACGGGGTATTCGACTTCTAGTCTTATTTTGGGTGATCGTTGCATCATAACATTTTTAATTGTGCATTGATTAGCATTATCACATATTCACCTCCCCCCCCTCTAGGTGATTTCATGATATTTAAACAACTTTGAAGCATATAGTATATGGATAGAATCCAATATACATGAAAGGTATTATATCTATATTTTTGACATTAAATCTAAAAATAAGTTTTGTCTAAATACAAAACTCCAAATACATGAATAAAGTATCAAAATAAGTTTTTCTAAGTATGTGAAGCATAGATGTATATAGATCAAATCTAATATACGTTAAACCATGTTAACTTATTTTGATTCTATCTATTCATGAAAACCAAGATCGATTAAACCGAAAACCAAAACAAATAAACATGAAACTTAAAACAAGTGTGTGTTGTGAACTTGAGCATATCACACTATCTAATCTTTACAATGGATCTACACTAAATCTTAACTAAACAAACCGAAGCCTTCTTGTAGAACGCCATCTCCAAGTTGACTCGATCCAAACGCGATCCAACGAGCTTGACTCTAATCGAGTGCTAGATATGATCTTGACGCTCGAGCTCTTGAATCACCATGTGAAAGCTCCAAAATACCTTTGTTGAAGCTAATCACCTACTAATATCTTGGTTAAATATCTGAAACTAAATATCACCAGATTATTAGTAAACTATAACTACATGAGTTATTCATCATCAAAACTAGAGTGAAAGGCCTCTGGGCCAACAATCTCCCATTTTTGATGATGACAAAACTCATGGAGTTATATATGCATAGATTAAAGTTAAGCTTCAAAGAAGCTCCCCCTTAACTCATGCATAGCAATAAACAATAAGATATGCAATGAATGTTAAACATGATATGCATAAACATACATAAAACAATGAAATAAACATACTCTTGATACCAAATTTTTAAAATAAATTACTTTCCCTCTTTTTAAAATAAACATGTTCTTAAATGCCAATTGAAAATATAAACTTAAAATAAACATGTTCTTTAAATAATTGCTCTTGATACCAATAAAAATTTCAATTGAAAGCTAATCAATAAAAGCTCTGATACCAATTGAAAGTAATGAATAAAAGCTCTTGATACCAACAATAAAAATTTTAATAAAAGTTCTTGATACCAATAAAACAAAACAACAAAACATGTTCTTGATACTAATATCCATGCTCTTGATACCAATATCAACAAAATATAAAACAAACTCTCTTGACCAATTGAAACAAACTTTGATATAAACTTATAAATAAACATGCATACATACTCAAATACTTCTCCCCCTTTTTGTCAATCATCAACAAAGGGGTTAAAGTAAACAATAAAACAATGTTTCTCCCCCTTTTTGTCTGAAACAAAAAAAATCAATAAGGGGTGAAATCAAATCAAAACATTATAATACCAATTAAAAAAATATATCAATTTAGTGCATCATTATACCAATTGAAAATAAACAAATAGGTAAACCAACCAAAGAAATTTTGAAGATACCAATTGAAAGTAATAAAACATTTTGGAGAAACCACCAAAACATTTTGATATCAATTGAAAGATATAAACATATAGGTAATTTTGATACCAATTGTAAAAATTAGTATCAATTGAAAATATTTTATACTTTTGATACCAATTTGAAAAACATACACTAATCTTTGGTTAAACACTAAACTCATTTTATAATAGAGATACCAAATAGAGAATAATATCAATTGAATATGTTTGATACCAATATTGAAAATGAAACATATACCAATTGAAAATAATGAAACATATATCAATTGAAAATAATTTTCATTAGGAGCGTATGATACTAAATAAAAAAATCAATATCATTTTTCAATCATTTTTCAACATAAAGTGTGAGAGTAAAATACCAAAGGTAACAAAACCAATTGAAAGGTGAAATATAAATTTTCTCCCTCTTTATGAAATACCAAACAAAATGATGCATAAGCTTCTATAAGATACCAATTGAAACATAATCAATTGAAATATATTAGTCATTTAAGAAATCAAGCTTAGCGTAACCAAAATTTTGTGCTCAAAGATATAGAGATATAGGGCCTGTTTGTTTCGTTGCAAAACATCGCAAGTCGTAAGTCGTAAAATGAGAATGGAAAAGTGAACTGTAGCAGAGAAAATATATTGTTTTTACGGTGTTTGGTTGATAAAGTGAAGTGTAAATGGAAAAGTATATTTGTGTTTTACGGTGTTTGGTTGATAAAGTGAAAGTGTAAATGGTAAAGTATATTGTGTTTTACGGTGTTTTGCTGGTAATGTAAAAGTGTAAGCGGAAAAGTTGACCACAAAATTAACTGTAGCAGTGATTTAAATATTATAATACTATTAAATTAAATCTATTATTGCAAATTAAATTGTATTAATAAATTTGAGATAAAAAATTAATATTCTTAATATTTTATTTATAACAATAATATTAATAAAATATTAGTATAAATAGTAAAATATTACTAAAATATTAACTAAATAAATAATATAAAATTTTACGAAAATCTAAAGAACATTAATAAAATTTTAAGAATACTAATAAAATATAAATATTAAAAAATCTTACAAAAATAATAAAATGTAGTTATAATATTATAATATTAAAAATACTTGAAATTATTATAATATAAATTTTATTATAATATTATTGTAATATTATAGAAATATAAAATTAACAAAGTAAAATATAATTATAATTTAATAATAAATTATCATTATAGTATTATTATACTGAATTATATTACATATTAACATAATAAAATATTAAATAATAATAAAATATATTATGATATTAATAAAGTAATTTTTATATTAAAAAAATTAATTAAATATATAGTAAAGTATAATATTGTTATATCAATAAAATATTAACACTAAATAAAATAATAAAAAATGGAATAAGTATTAATAAAATAATAAAGTATTAAATAAAATATTAAATTAGAATAGTAAAATATTAAATATTAAAATATATTAAAAATAATAAAAAAATTAAAGATTAAAAATATAAAATAATTAAATAATTAAATAAGAAATTGAACACTATTTAAAATATTAAATATTTAATAATATTAAATTATATATTGATTATCAAGTAACTGTTTTAAACTGTAAGTGTACTACAAGTGAGAGTTACATGACCACAAAATTAACTGTAGCAACTGCAAGTGAGAAAATATGAGTGTAAAAGTGAGATTTACATGACCACAATTTTAACTGTAGCAACTGCAAGTGGGAAAAGAAGAGTTGCATTTTGCAACTTGTTTTTCAGCGAAACAAACGGCGGAAAATGGAAAAGAAGTTTACGACTTGCGTTTTGCGGCGAAACAAACACGCCCATAGTAAGCACAAATAAAATATATATGTATGTATGGAAAATTGAATACCAATCGAAATTGATACTATTTGAAGTTTAAGCATACATATAAAAAAATATGAGTATACAAGATAATGAATATCAATTGTGATATCAATTGAGAAGATACAATGATATCAATTGAAACAAAAATAAGATCAAGTGTATAACTCATACTTCCTACCACCCATTTCATGCACATGTTTAAATAAATTTTCAATTAAGAGCATACAAGGCATGGTCGCCCAACCAGCCGCCCTTGGAAGGGTAGGGGTTTTCAAAAATAAGTTTGAAAATAATTTAACACGTTTAAAAATTCTACCATATGAAGAATACCGCAACTAGTTATATGATAAATTTATAAACTAGTACGAAATCCTTCAAGTAAGGAATAAAATAAGAATATATTCCATAAAACATGAAAATCACTAAATCAATATCACTCAAAATCTATATAGCACATATGATACTCATGAAAATAAATCATGAGAAAACATCAAATAATGTGAGTGCACTAAGTTTTGTGAAAGACATAGTCATGAAAATAGGCAATAGGCTCAATGTGAAATTCCTTTAAACAAACATGAAAATCATTAAAATTCAATTTTCAACAAAATAATACAACTTCAAGGCATATGTATGATTTGTACAAACTAGAGTATACATATATATCCAACATGAACGAGTCCACAAAAGTATATACATGAAGGCAAGTGGCTCAAGGATGTATATGTATAACTAATAGTTTAGACAAAATGGACATATACATGAAGTTTAACATAAATATGAAAACATGTACAAAATGGGAATACAAGTCAAAATGTATGATCATCAAACTAGGCATACTAGTACATCTAATGAGTACAAATGAGCCATTTAGCACAAACATATAATAATCTATTTGTGGCTTACTAGTTGTATAAGTATATATCCAAGTTTTAATGAAAACCAACATCTAAACATGTAATCAAAACATGAAGCATAGAAAATAAAACAAAACTTATAAGATCATTATGGTAAATGAACATGCATTAGATCTATGAGATATACAATAGCTAAAACAAATGTGAGAACACAAAGGTATAAGTCCATATTAAACATGGGTGATCTCAAATACTAATCATGTATGTCATAGGACTAATAAACATGGCATATGGCATAATGAACATGACATGCTAAAAATCAACAATATGAAAAGCATGTAAACATAATGAGTAGTAAGAGATCGTTACCAAAATTGATAGGGCACATCTCCATATCTCCAAACCAAGGCGGTCCTTCCACTAAACTCTGTAAAGTCACCTAGAGGGGGGGTGAATAAGTGATGGCTAATCTAATGATCACTAAATGCTAATAATGCGGAATTAAAAACTAATATGACCTAAACAAACTATTTAAACTAAACACCACGTATAACACAAGAGTGTAGCCGAATTCCCCGTGAAGGGCACTAGACTAACTCCTCTAGATTCCCCTAGATAAGGGTTGAGGTGCCGCGTTAGCTCTCTTGGTTGAATACAAGTGTTAGCAAACAATCCCAAGCATGTAGATCAATTAAGCACAATATGAATATCAAGCATGTAAGGATAAGCACAATAATAGCATGCAAGATATAAACAAGAGACAAAGAGAGAGAGAGAGTGAGCAATCGCAAACACAAGGGATTTGTTTCCAGGTTCGAGCACACTTGCTCTACATCCCCGCCTTTGACACACGAAGGATTTCCACTATGCTCGATCCCAATGGATCACTCCTCGGTGCTGCAACACCTACAATCCCTCGGACTCTCTAGTCTCGTACACACCGCAAGCCCCATAAGCTTGCCGAGGCCGCACCTCAAACCAGAGTTCACACACGAACTCTAAACAACGTGAACGCACTCGTCCGCCTCCTCAAAGAAACAAGAAAAGATCTCTTGGTGATCTAAACACTTTGATCACCAATAAAAACTCTCACAACAAAACCCTATAGGTAGATATAGCAATGGATAGCTCAAGTGTTTGTGTGAGAAAAACAAGGATGAGAATGGTGGAGGAAAACTCAAGAAAATCTCTTTTAACACTCTTGATAAAACTTTCCTTTTGATTGGAAATATTTGCTCTCAATTTTGTGAAGAAAAACCTCTTGTAAGGGTAAGAAAAACTGGCCCAAAAACTCTCCGAAATCTTAGAGAAAACAGTGCCCAAACCCCCAAATTTATAGGGCTAGAAAAACTAGCCGTTGGAGTCTGTCAGAACTGTCGGTCGACCCGCCCGGTCGACCGGCCAATGGTCATATTTCAGACCGTTGTGCCATCGGTCGACCGGTCGATCGACCGAGGCCAGGATACAGAGAGCAAGTCTCTCTGTCCGATCGACCGCCCGGTCGACCGGGCCTTTCCAGAGAGCAGAGCTCTCTGGACGGTCGACCGGGTCGGTCGACCGGCCCTCTTGCCAGAACTGGCGTGCACGTCTGTGCACGTCGGTCGACCGAGTCGGTCGACCGGCTGAGGCCAGGACAAAAAACTGGGATTTAAAACTTGGTCTTTTTGATTGAAATAAAATCCCATAAAATACTGAAAAATCTACAAAAATAGTTTTACCAATATACTTTGATAAACAAACATGTTTGCACAAAATCAAGGCATGTTACAATGATTTGACTATTTTTGTAACTTGGAAATATTGGCTCAAAAGAAAACAGTATTTTCCAAAACTTGATTTTTCTAAAACTTGTTTTCCAACTTCACCAAATACAAAAATAAGATATTTAAACTACTTTTAAAGCATAGTGTGTATGTATATGATCCACTACACAGACATGGTGAAATATCTATGTTTTTGACATTATGCACTAACATGGTTTTGGATAAGACATGTAAACTTGAAAACCAAAAACCAAACGGTATTTTTCCAAAGTAAAATATTTTTTTCTAAAACAAACTAAATCAAGAGTGTGTGTGTGTATATGATATACTTGAGCAATCCACCAACTATTCTATCCTTTACATTTTATCTAAAAATAAAATCTTCTAAAACAAACCTAGACACAAGTCTTCATCTTCTTGAAGTCTTCACTTGAAGCCATCTTGACTTGGTCCAAACATCGTGCTAGCTCCAAAATATGGCTTTAAATCCTTTGTTGAAGCTATGCACCTACTAAGATCTTTATCATGAATCTGTCACTAATTGAACACAAGATCATTAGTACTATAACTACATGAGTTGATCATCATCAAACTAGAGTGATGGGCCTTTGGGCCAACAATCTCCCCCTTTTTGATGATGACAAAACTCATGAAGTTATATATGCATGGATTAAAGTAAAGCTTCAAAGAAGCTCCCCCTTAACTCATGCATAACAATAAACAAATAAACATGCAATGTATGCTCATAAACATGTATGCAATATATGGAGATAAACATGCACTCAAGCATAAAACAAATCAAATTCTTTTTCTCCTATTTGCAAAACAAAACATATATGCATAAACAATCCTTTTCACAAAACATGCATATAAGTCTAAAATCTTTCTCCCCCTTTTTGTCAATCATCAACAAAGGGGTAAAAACACAATCAACAAATTTTTCTCCCCCTTTTTGTCATAAACAAAGAGATCAATAAGGGGTCAAATCAAACATATCAATAAAAGGTTATATGCGATATACATTCATGAAGAGGAAGACGGTTAAGTAACTTCCCTACACATATACATTACATGAAAGAGGGATGACAAGCCCTAATTCACATAACGTATAATATGTAATGCATAAGAGGAGATGTGAAGCTCCCCTACACACGTGTATCACATAACGAAGAGTTGTCAAGCTCCTCAATACAAGATACACTCATCATGAATCTATATGTAGAAGAGATGTTAAGCTCTCCTTGCATATAGGCAATACAAATCAAAACATTTTAAATTTCAAACTTTTGAATTTTTCTTAAACAAATTTTAAGATATCTTAGTAAATCAAATTTTAAGATACCAAATGTTAATAAACAAATTGTAAATAAACATTACAAATTTTCAAATAGGTAAAACATATTGATATCAATTGTAAATTTATAACAAATTTGAAGTATTTTGATACCAATTGAAAAACATGCATAAGCTTATTAAAGGTCAGTTGAGATACCAATTGAAAATAAAGTTTTAGATCAAGCTTAGCATAAACATACTAAGTGCTTTAATATGTAAACCAAGTGTAAAGCAAGCACATGAAAATCATATATATGTATGAGAATTGATAATACAATTGAAAATTAGAGCATACATATAGAAAACAAAATATGAGTATATACAAAGATATCAATTTAGATACCAATTGAAAAGATCCAATGATACCAATTGAAAATAACAATTGTAAATCAAGTATATAACTCATAACCTACCACCCTTCATATGCTCAAGATAAAAAATTTTCAATAAAGCTTGCAAGGCATACATGCCCAGCCATCCGCCCATAAAGGGTAGAGTTTTCAAACATAGATTTGAAAATATTTTAGCATTGAAAATCACTACCGATATGAAGAATAATTAACTAGTTAAAATAATTTTTGAAAAACTAGTTAAAGATCCTTCAAAACATGAATTCAAAAACATATGTTTTTCATGGATCATACCAATACACAAGAATTGACACTCAAAATCGATAAAGCTCATAAAGATGTTCATGAAACAAAGTCATGAATAAACAAATAAAGTGTGAGTGTTCAATCATTATGTAAATTGCATTTTCATGAAAATAATCAATGAAGCTCGAAAAAAAAAACAAAACATGAACATCATTTTATCAAACAAATAATGAAAAATCATTTTTCATTTAAAACAAACTTCAAGGTATATGTATGATCTATCCAATCCTAACAATACCCAAACATATCCCAAACATAAAAGAGTCTATTAAAAGTATTTGCATGAAGGCAAGAGACTCACGGGTATACATGTATATTTATTATATTTGAATAAAAATTACATATACATGAAGTAAAACATGAAAATAGGCAAAACAAGTATAAATGAGAGAATCATCAAAACTAGCCTATATATTGCATATAGTGGGTACAAATGAGCATGAAGTGCAAACATATATGAATCAATTTGTTCTCACTATTTGTACATGTATAAATAAAAGTTTTGATAAAAACTACATTTAAACTAGTATTTATCACATGAAACACAAAACACAAAAAACATGAACATGCTATATGATATCACAAATGAATAAGCATGTAAATAAACTAGGAGTTTAGAAATAGTTACCAACTAAGGAACTATGTTCCAAATCTTCAAACATGGTGGTTGTCCCACCAAATCTCCTTGATAGCGGTGCATCCAATATGTGTCCATCATGTCCATGTGCAACCACCACCAAGGCACCAAATCTCTCACGTCTTGTGAGAGCCCTCACCTACATCAAATACACAAGGTGGGGACTTTGGTACCCATTTTCTTTTGGGTCCTTTGGGGTTAGTCTTATAAGGAACCCATACATATTTCTTATTAGCAAAATTTAAAATATTTATTCTATCATAACAAAATTTTACTAAATGGCCTTTGCGGCCACAATGTGTACAAGTGTACACCTTAGAATGCTTATGTGTGTGAGTGTGGTCATGACGTGCAACATAAGCATATGCATGATGATGATGTGCATGAATGTGTGGAGTTTGTTTCTTAGAAAACATAGACTCCAACCTAGAATGATTAAATGCAAAGAGCTCAAAGTTGAGCTCAAACAATCCATTTTGTTTTTCAAAACATTAATCTCATTAGTGGTGGCATGTAAAGCATGATGAGATTGTGAACAATTTTCTTTTTTCTTTTGAGAAACATTTTCTTTTCTTTTTCAAAAATTTTCCTTTTCAAAGACGTGTTTTCTTGAAAAGCATCTTCTTTTTTGTTTTTCCACCAAAATAATTTTATTTTTCAAATTAGTGTTTCCTTCACATAAATCATTCAATTTGGACATTAAGGAAACATTCTCATTTTTCAAAATTTCATTTTCTTTTTCAATGCATGCAACCTTATTTTCTAATGAATCTTTTTCATTAAGCATGCAATCAAACTTTTTTTTCAAATTTTTATTTTCTTTCTTAATCATGTCATATTTCTTAAGAAGGAGTTTACAAAAAGTGCTAAGCTCATCATATGACATGTTATCATCTTCTACCTCGGATTCGGTAGTTACCTCAAGGGGGTTATCCCCTTGGACCATATAGCACAAGTTGGAGGCGTCGCTTCCAACATCCGAATCTCTCCCGGCATAATATAGATCCTTTTCGCCAAGGGAGGTGATGATGTTCCAGCTACAAAAGCCGAATTAACATTAGAAACCCTAGATAAATATTCATCATTTAGGGTTGACTTTAAAGTATGAAGGGCTTTTGCATTAGCCTCATTATTCTTGCTATTATTAATATATGAATCATTAATGGTAGCAGATAAACATGAATGCCTAGGCCTTGAGTACAAAGACATCTTAACCTTCCAAATTTGGATGTTAAGAATGTCAAAGGTGGGTGGTGACATGAAGTCCATGGTGTGTGTACAAAAATAGTGATTAGCCTAAAGGAGGATCTTTAACTCCAGGTTGTAAGACCCAAACTCAGAGCACTTGGCTCTGATACCATTGTAAAGTCACCTAGAGGGGGGTGAATAGGTGATGGCTAATCTAATGATCACTAAATGCTAAATAATGCGGATTAAAAACTAATATGACCTAAACAAACTATTTAAACTAAACACCACGTATAACACAAAGTGTAGCCGAATTCCCGTGAAGGGCTCTGGACTAACTCCTCTAGATTCCCTAGATAAGGTTTGAGGTGCCGCGTGGCTCTCTTGGTTGAATACAAGTGTTAGCAAACAATCCCAAGCATGTAGATCAATTAAGCACAATATGAATATCAAGCATGTAAGGATAAGCACAATAATAGCATGCACGATATAAACAAGAGACAAAGAGAGAGAGAGAGTGAGAGAGTGAGCAATCGCAAACACAAGGGATTTGTTTCGAGGTTCGAGCACACTTGCTCTACATCCCCGCCTTCGACACACGAAGGATTCCACTATGCTAGATCCAATGGATCACTCCTCGGTGCCGCAACACCTACAATCCCTCAGACTCTCTAGTCCCGTACACACCGCAAGCCCCACAAGCTTGCCGAGGCCGCACCTCAAACCAAGAGTTCACACACGAACTCTAAACAACGCGAACGCACTCGTCCGCCTCCTCAAAGAAATAAAAAGATCTCTTGGTGATCTAAACACTTTGATCACTAATAAAAACTCTCACAACAAAACCCTATAGGTAGATATAGCAATGGATAACTCAAGTGTTTGTGTGAGAAAAACAAGGATGAGAATGGTGGAGGAAAACTCAAGAAAATCTCTTTTAACACTCTTGATAAAACTTTCCTTTTGATTGAAAATATTTGCTCTCAATTTTGTGAAGAAAACCTCTTGTAAGGGTAAGAAAAACTGGCCCAAAAACTCTCCCGAAATCTTAGAGAAAACAGTGCCCAAACCCCCAATTTATAGGGCTAGAAAAACTAGCCGTTGGGGTCTGTCAGAACTGCCGGTCGACCGCCCGTCGACCGGCCAACGGTCATATTTCAGACCGTTGTGCCATCGGTCGACCGGTCGGTCGACCGAGGCCAGGATACAGAGAGCAAGTCTCTCTGTCCGGTCGACCGGGGCCTTTCCAGAGAGCAGAGCTCTCTGGACGATCGACCGGGTCTTCGACCGGCCCTCATGCCAGAACTGGCGTGCACGTCTGTGCACGTCGGTCGACCGAGTCGGTCGACCGGCTGAGGCAGGACAGAAAACTGAGATTTAAAACTTGGTCTTTTTGATTGAAATAAAATCCCATAAATACTGAAAAATCTACAAAAATAGTTTTTTACCAATATACTTTGATAAACAAACATGCTTGCACAAAATCAAGGCATGTTACAAATGATTTGGACTATTTTTGTAACTTGAAAATATTGGCTCAAAAGAAAACAGTATTTTCAAAACTTGATTTTTCTAAAACTTGTTTTCCAAAACTTCACCAATACAAAAACAAGATATTTAAACTACTTTTAAAGCATAGTGTGAATGGATATGATCCACTACACAGACATGGTGAAATATCTATGTTTTTGACATTATGCACTAAACATGGTTTTGGAAAAGACATGTAAACTTGAAAACCAAAAACCAAACGGTATTTTTCCAAAGTAAATATTCTTTTCTAAACAAACTAAATCAAGAGAGTGTGTGTATATGATATACTTGAGCAATCCACCAACTATTCTATCCTTTCATTTTATCAAAAAATAAAAATCTTCTAAAACAAACCTAAACACAAGTCTTCATCTTCTTGAAGTCTTCACTTGAAGCCATCTTGACTTGGTGCCAAACATCGTACTAGCTCCAAAATATGGCTTTAAATCCTTTGTTGAAACTATGCACCTACTAAGATCTTGATCATGAATCTGTCACTAATTGAACACAAGATCATTAGTACTATAACTACATGAGTTGATCATCATCAAAACTAGAGTGATGGGCCTTTGGGCCAACAAACTCCCCTTGAATGATGCATCCAAATAGTCCCCTTTAAGTTCGAAACACATCCACCTCAAGGCACCATCACTCTCACGTCATGTGAGAGCCCACACCTACATCAAATAAAATAGGAGTGGTCTTTGATACCCATACTCTTTTGGGTCCATGGGGGTTAGCTTCTTTCCTAACCCAAACAAACTTATTTGCTAAATTTGGATTATGTATCTTATCATAGTAAAATTTAGCAAGGTGGCCCTTACGTCCACAATGTGTACAATGTACACGTGGAGCATACAAAGTGTTATGGGTGTGACGTGGAAGCATGTGTATGCCGTGGTTTGTGTGCATGCATAGGAGGAACTTATTTCTTTCGAAATATAGATTCCAAATGTGTATGGTTCATGGCACAATGGCTCAAAGTGGAGCCCAAATAATCAACACTCTTCTTAAGCATAGATATATCATTTTCAATTATAGAAGAGATGCATGCAATGGATACACTAGATGGTGAAGCTATACTAGAATGACAAACATGTGTATCAATATCATTTTTCAAAGAAATGTTCTTCTTAGAAATCAAATCCAATTCCTTTGAAATAGAAACAATTTTCATTTTAAAGATTCATTTTCTTTTACAACAAAATCAACTTTTGAAGATAAAGCCTCATTTTTCTTTAAAACATTTTCACAATCATTTTTACTTCTCAAAATTTTGTTTTCATTAAGGGCAATTTCAAGTTGGGATTTAAGTGATTCACGTTCAGTTGAAATCTCATCCCTCTCTTGCAAAGCAACATAAAACTTAGAAGACAAATTTTCATTTTCTTTGTTAAGTCTAAAACTCTTCTTTTCAAAGCTTTATATTTTTCTAACAATTTTTCACAAACAATTAAAAGTTCTTCATTCAAAGCATCGGCATCAATATGATCATCGCCGGAAGAACTAGCACAATCATCTAGTTGAGATTCCGAATATACCTCAAGGGAGTCATTCCTTTGAATCATGTAGCATCCTTGTTCGGATTCATCCTCACTAAATTCCTTCTCCATTTGGATTGGCAATTGAAGCTTGGAGGAGGTCACGTGTTCCACACTGCAAAGGCGGAATCACAGTTAGAAATCATACAAAGATATTCTTTATTAAGCATGTTTCTAAGTGCCATTAGGGCTTGTGCATTGGCCTCTATATGCTTGCTATTACCAAGATAGGATTTCTTGGTAGCGGCACGGAAAACATGCAAGCCTAGGGTTTTTAGGTACATGCTCATCCGAAATTTCCACATGTCAATGTTGGAACCATCATACATGGAGGGGTCAAGCAATCCATGAGTGTGTGTAAACAATATAAGTGTGCAAATGCAAATGATAGATTAGCAAAACCAAGATCACACTCCTAGGTGGTTAAACCTAATATCAGGAGTGTAGGCTCTGATACCAATTGAAAGTACACCTAGAGGGGGGTGAATAGGTGTACAGCTAATCTATGAACAATAATGCAAAAACTAAAACTTAATTGCAACACTTAGTGTAACCAACGAATATAGCCGAATTCCCGGTGAAGGCCTCTGGACTAACTCCTCTGAATTCCTTTGAATAAGAGTTGAGGTGCTATATGAAGCTCTCTTGGTTAAACACAAATGAGGCACACAAACAAACCAAGCATGTATATGATATGACAATATGAATCAACGCACAATGTAAGAGAGAGTTAGAGAAAGTGGATCAAACGCAAACACCAAGATATGTTTTGAGGTTCGAGCACACAGCTCTACGTCCCCGCTTCACACAGAAGGATTTTCACTAATTCGTCCCACACAGGACTTCCCCACAGGGAACCTCCACTGAGGATTTGGGGCAATTACAATTGGGAGTACACAACTCCTCTCTCCAACAATACAACCTCTACACTTAGAGGTAAGGCACAAAGCCAAACAAAGATCAACCTCACAAATGAGGGATAGCACAAAGCCACTCAAACAACAATCACCTCACATTTGAGGGATTCTAAACAATCTCCACCTCTCACTAGAGGGAGCCAAAACCACTTCCACTATCACCTCACACTTGAGGGATAACAACTCAATCACCTCTCACTAGAGGGATATCACAAAGATGGAAGGTTTATAACTTGGTGATCTCAAAGACCACAAACCAATTCTTTTCCCAAAAAACAAAGATCCTAATAGATAGGATAGTAGATAAGCTTAATTTTGAGAAATCAAGGTGTTTGGAAATCAAAAACTCAAAGAAAAATACTTGAGAAATCAATTAGAGTTTGATAGAAATTGAAGAACAAAACAAAGATCCAAAAATCTCTATTTTTCTTTGATTTTTCCAACCCTTGAAAAACAAATAAAGATCAAATTTTTTTGCTCTAAAACTCTTTTGAAAACTTGTATTAAAAAACTTTAGAAGATAGAAATTTTAGCTCTCAAAATCCTTTTTAAAAACCAAATCAAATGGGGTATTTATAACCCATTTGAAAAATCTGCCCGTTGGCAGCTGAAAAGGGCCAGAATGCCCTTCCGGTCGACCGGCCGGTCGACTGGCCTACGGTCAAAAAAGTGACCGTTGAGCCCTCCGGTCGACCTCCCGGTCGACCGTGCCAGATCCAGAGAGCAATTGCTCTCTGTTCGGTCACGGCGGTCAACCGCCCGTCGACCGGGCCAAAGTGAACCGTCGACCGCCCGGTCGACTGGCCGCACCCGAGAGTGGGCTGACTTAAGTCGGTCGACCGCTCGGTCAACCGGCCAAATCACTTGGCCTTTGTGCACGTCTTTGTGCACATCGGTCGACCGGTCCGGTCGACCGACCACTGGTCCGGTTGATCGTCCCGGTCGACCGCCAGAGCCTGGCAGGGACATTTTTAGGATTTAAAAACTCGATATTTTAACTTCAAATAAATCCCATAAAATCACATAAATTCCACAAAATCAGTTCTTATTATATCTTTGAAATACAAACATGTTGAGTAAAAATCAAATCATGTTACAAATATTTTGAACCATTTTATGACTTAAAAAATTTGCCTTAAACCAAATTCTGTATTTTCCAAAACTGTATTTTGAAATGGAAATCCGATTTTTTTCAAAACACATGTAAATACAAAAACATGATATTTTAACAACTTTGACGCAATAATATATGGAAGAATCCAATATACATGAAAGGTATTATATCTATATTTTTGACATTAAATCCAAAATAAGTGTTGTCTAAATACAAAACTCCAAATACAAGAATAGTGTATCAAAATATGTTTTTCTAAGTATGTGAAGCATAGATGTATATAGATCAAATCTAATATACATTAAACCATGTTAACTTGTTTTTCTATCTATTCATGAAAACCAAGATCGTTTAAACCGAAAATCAAAACCAATAAACATGAAACTTAAAACAAGTATGTGTTGTGAACTTGAGCATATCACACTATCTAATCTTTACAATGGATCTACACTAAATCTTAACTAAACAAATCGAAGCCTTCTTGTAGAACGCCGTCTCCAAGTTGACTCGATCCAAACAGGATCCAACGAGCTTGACTCCAACCGAGTGCTAGATATGATCTTGACGCTCGAGCTCTTGAATCACCATGTGAAAGCTCCCAAAATACCTTTGTTGAAGCTAATCACCTACTAATATCTTGGTTAAATATCTGAAACTAAATATCACAAGATTATTAGTAAATTATAACTACATGAATTAATAATCATCAAAACTAGAGTGAAAGGCCTCTGGGCCAACATATATTATGCCCATAATTGTGTGAAAGGTTTAATAATATCTCCAGAAGTGGTAAATATCCAGCAATCTGCTTAACTCCATCTCTTAAAGCATACCCTAGCTGTCTGTACATGCATGCTAATGTAGTAGCTCGCCAGGCATAGAATGACACCAGACCGAGCTCCTCAAATAATTTAGGCAGTCGATGGAAACCCACACTCCACTCTTGTCACTAAAGAGAGTGCAGCAGACAAAATACAACATATAACTCTAGCAGCGCACTCAGAACGTTTATCTGATGCAGAATTTGTGGCATTGGAAAACTTGATCGGATCCATTCCAATCGAACTGAGCTACCCGCCATGCATAACTCATCATCTGCTTCTTGAGGTGACATACTAAGTAAACTAACAAGCATTCCTCGGGCATCAGTCATTCTCTTAGGCATGTTCCCAAAACGACTTTATCACCGATATACCCACAAGTGTGAGAACATCGTCCAGTGTAATGGTCATTCACCAAATGGCGTGTGAAAAGTATTCGTTACCGTTGCCACCGATCTACAAATGTGAAGATAACAACCCTATTTGCCCTTCGGTAGGAAATGCTTGTCAACCTTACAGTCCGGATTAATGAATATACGTAGAATATGTTATCATCCCATTCTCAATCACTCAATTTTGCTATATGAGAGCTACATTTGAGTGGTTCTCTCCTGAAAAATTTGTTATTAGCACGATAACATCAATGGGTTTCATCACATATTCAACTAAAAAAAATTGAGATTAAGTTCTTACAAGGCCATTTCAGATGTATGCCGCTATATGAGTTTTTAAAACTCCGCAGCAAGGCAATATCAGTCGGACCACCCAAAAATAACGTGGTCAACTCTTCTGACTCCTAATCTCCTTAGCCCTCCTCTATTTGGGGAGCGTCCTCTGTTTCCGGAATGATGGTAGACGAGAACTCACCTCGTCTACCGCATCTTTCCGAGGCTGTAGGACAGACTCTAAAAGGGCCTGCAGTATGCATGCCTACGATGGAGGAAAAATAAATATAAATATTTTTTAAAAATTGTTCAGACGACTACATATGAATTATTACTGTTCAGCCAGTAAAAAACCGAACAAAAGACTATGTTCGGCTCTGTCCGGCCGAACAGAAGTCATTTGTTCAGTCTAAGCTGATTGAACAGTGTAATAATTATTCGATCGTCGACCACCGCAACTTTTAAACTGTTCGATCGTCTTCGACCGAACAGACGCGAAAATCACAGAGAACCCATCGACAATTTTGAATTTTTTTTGAGAAATTACATCAATAAACTCAAATTTTTTTGCGTTTTACCTACAAATACAACAGATCATAATTCTAAAAGTAAAATACAACTCTCAAATTGAACAATTCAACCCACATTTCATGAATTGTGAAAAATCTAAAATAAAATCTCAAAAAATACCTAAAGAACGGCGACTGTTGTGGCTTGTTGACGGTGCCTGTAGGTTCGTCTACGACAGTGGTGTCGACGACGGTGGCGAACAACGAGAGAAAGAAATAGAGAAAGAGGAAGGGGAGAGAAATATTTTCTCTGTTTGAGAGAGAGAAGAAGAGGGAGAGAGATGGAGGAGGGATGTTGATAGTTAAAGGGGTAAAGTAAGAAATTGGGGGTGCCTTAATCTGTGGGGGTGCATTAATCACATTTTGAGCTGGAAATATTCGCTCTCCAACTTATTTGATATTTGGCCCCAGGACACTCTACTGACACGTGGCAGTGTGGGACTTCTGTGTGCGTACTGAAGTGAAAAGCTCGGTACCGTCATTCGCTGATTCACCGACCGGGTCTGGGCAAGGGCAATTCTGTAGTTTTCGTGTATTCTAGTGTCCCTAACACAAAAGAAACCATTATTACAAAACTGGCAAAGAAAAAGAAAAAAAAACTAATAAAAATAAAATAAAAAGCAATGAAAAGAGGGTGCAGCCTGCAGAAACCCTTGCCCTTGCTCTACGGCCGCTACATCCCCCCCCCCCCCCCCCCCCCCCCCGATAGCTGCACCCCTTCTCTCTCCTCACAAGATCTGCAGCAGCTCGATCCAATTTCACCCAGCACTCGCCTGATAGATTCCTCTGCTGTCTCCGCTCCCTGTTTTCTATTTTTGTTTCTTTATTTGATGAGGATTCGAAAGAACGCCTCCAAGCTGCTGGGTCCCACTTCCGTCTACGACTAACCCTTGGCCGCCGCCGCCGGCGGCCTCTGACGTCAGCGGGATTGTGTGCGAGCTCACTGCTCGCCATGGGATGTGATGCTCATCGATAGTCTTCCCCAACTCCACTTGCAGCGGCAGCAGCTGCTGCTCTCTCACAAATCCCAAGGTCAGATCAACTCCATCAACTCCTTTATAGTTTCTATTTCCCTATTTGTACAATCTTATGAGATTTGGCTTGAGTTTTTTCTCTTTTATTTTCTCCCACCTCTTCATTTTTCTCGAGTTTCTGTTTTCTTCTTGCTTCCAGTTTCAGAGCTTCGCTTTGGCGGCGGTGTTTCTTCTAATTGAATTGATGCAAGCTACTGATTTATGAGCTGATTTCTGATTTGGATTCGTTTTTCTGTCCTTCCCCATTGAGAAGGGTATTGAGGGATTCTTTCATTTCAAATTTGCTTATTAGGGTT